>JAJOZX010006104.1:0-97500 GCA_023014485.1 Bathynomus jamesi
ATCTGGTAAATTTTTGCCTGAATTTTTTTATGATACACATAGATCATGCTTATATTGAAATTCTAAATGGGCTAGGCTGCTTTAAACCCTAGATCCTGTCCCAAACCTGAATCCTATCTGCTTTGCAGATAGCTGGTGAGGGAAACTATAGGCCCCCTATTTTGGAACCTCTCTGCGAGTGACCTGTTGCCCATGTCAGGCTAACATCACAAAAAATAAAAACTATAGTGTTTGTCATTTACCATTACTTATTCAGACTAGCTATAATAGATTTAATTTTCCCAGAAGAGTTTCTTGTTCCATGCAGTCTGTGTATATATATATAATATATATATATATATATTATATTATATATATATATATATAATATAAGGGTGGTTCACAAGCTAGGGAAAATTTAGCATCTGAGATTTCACTTTTGGTCATTGTTGCTTTTGTTCCTACACTTAGTCTGAATAACTGTGTGAAGTATGGTTGGTCTACAGTGTCGTTAAGAGGTCACTCAATCATGCATGACGTGTCTCACTAATGACTGATTACTATAGTATGACTAAATTTGGCTGCTTCTTTTGTAGGAATGTATAGAAATGCCGCCGAAGCAATCAAAAACACGGTCTAGCAGTGAGGTGTGGTTACTAGGGAAGGCAGAGGAGAAGTTAACTAGGGCAGGACTCCCTACCAAGCTTCAAGTCCTCCGGAAATTCATGTTCCACCATCTGGAGGAGAGGAAGACAGAATATAACAATGCGGTGATGACCATTGAGGCTTTGATCCCGTTTTGGACAAAAGCAAACGTTCCAATGATGGATACCAGATACGTTGAGAAGAAGCTCCTGAAACTGTACAAGCAATACAAGGGGCTGAAGAAGAACCGCACAAAGGATTTCCCATCCTACAGAATGAAGGAGGACATATTTTGCGGAGACCTTGACAATGTGTTTGATCTTTCACGTCATGATGCCCGAGACCATGATGAATGAGGAGGACAAGAACTTCCTTGTCACTCAGCTCGATAATCCCACTTCCTCCAGCTTTGGCCCGATTGACAAGAAAATGGCTGACCAACAAACGAGGAAGAGGACTCGGTGTGAGGCAGAGATGAACTGAGAGGAGAAGGCCAAGCACGAGGTGGATGCGAGACGGTCCCAGGGAGAACTGGAGGCTTCTAGTTCAAGCACATCTGAATCATCAGATTCAGATACTGTAGTTTTTAAGGAGTCAGCATGAAAATGTTCCACTCCTAAGCAATTGAAGTCTGTGATCATGCCTGACATTTCCTTAGCCTTGGATCGCCACAACATCAGTGACAGGAAAGGAATGGCAGTGGTCGCAGCAACTATTAAATCACTGGGGCACAACTTGGACAAAGTGTCAATCTCACACAGCACCATTCGTCACGTTGAGATGGTATGGTTAACACCCCAAGTTGGTGGGAACTCCAGTATTGGAAAGGATTCCTGAGAGCTCCCAAACCCCTCAGTCAGGCCTGGAAGGTTTCAGTAATCCCCATTGGGCCAGAGCTTTCTTAGAAAGCCAAGCCTTCAGAGTTACTAAAAATGTTTTTCTTCTCTTTTTAATTGATTATAACAGATTTGAAATTCTCTCAATATAGAGTGTGTTAAAAACATTGAGGCAATCATATGCCTGAGTATAACAGCTTTGAAATTCTCTCAGTATAGAGAACAAGCAGCAGCTTGAGGCAATCATATGCCCATTTCAAGAGACGGGAAAGCATCTCACTTCTCCTTGATGGTGTGGTAGGTGATCCTATAGTCTTGTTGTTACCATTGGTGTTTTGTATTGCTTAACCATTAGCTATAAGAACCATGTCTCACATATTTGGATCACTTAAAATTATCATGCAAATATCATAATCATTTCTGAATGCCTGATTTCCTTTATAAAGACCTTGTTGAAAAACCTAACTTCAGTTCAATATGCATCACATGGATTTGAGCTTTCTCAGGCTGTGAACTAAATTGTACTTTTAACTGCCTTATGAGCAACATATTAATGCAAATACATATCCCAAAATTTTAGAACATTAATTATCAGTCAGTTTTGCTCCCTTTTCTGGCATCATTGCACTCATGGATTCCTGAGAGTCCACTGATGACAGTGCTGGGGGGATAATCTCTAAATGTTGTTGGGTTTTTTTTTCTCTTTATCAGGGATTTGTTTTTGGCTGGGACATTTGCTATTGAAATGAATTTGGACAAAGCTTTTTCTTCCCCAATGCCTGCACAAATGCTGAAGCCAGTGTTCACATAATTTTTTGTTATAAACATTGCTTTTGTTTGTACTGATTGAGCCAAGAATACCTTTAATGATTGTGAGATGAAGTGGAGTTTAAAATGACACATGTCAGATCAACCAAAAAAAATTGAAATTAACACCCTCATCTCTCATATTTTGCTGAAATTTGGTTTATAGGGAGGTTGTGAGCCCTGAATCCATTTCTGAAATTATAAGGTCAATCCGACCAACGGTTCAAGAGATATGACCTCGGCAATTTGAGGTCACTCGCGAGGTTACTAACATTTGGCGAGCCATAACTTGGGTAATAATTGTCATAATTATATAAAAGTATATATATTTAGAATCAGAAAATGACAAGGAATCCAAATATGCAAGTTTTTAGAACTCTAGGTTGAAAATAAAAAAGTTACACTGTAACCAATATTTGAGGTCACGATTTGACCTCTGGGGTATCAAATGAGAATTTTTTTTTTAAATGTAAAAAATGAAGGCATAGGCATTGGCTATTAGAATCAGCAAAAAAAAGTTTGTTTATGTTAGTATTTTTCATGTAACTAACATATAAGTGAACACCATATTCATAAGTTGTGTGTCAATTCTACCTATTTTTTCACACTTAAGCTCATAATTTGACCTATAGAAATTAAAATTACATTTTTTATAGATATAAAAAACAAAGTCAGAGTTCTTGACTAATAGAAACAATCATAAAAAGTTTGTTTATGTTGGTACTTTTCATGTAACTAACTTATAAGTGAACACCATATTTATAAATTGCTTGTCATTTCAAGGAATTTTTATATCTTAGCTATCAATTTGACCTCAAGCTCCAAGAATTTAATAAAAAATTGTATTTCACTGCTAATCTACACTGGCAATAATAGTTATAATAGTGAAAGGGGAAGACTAAGCTCACATGTAGCCTAAACAAACCTGTTGAAACATGTTGCTACTTGTCTAAGTGCAGAATCAACACAGATAGTTGCAAAATTCCTTGTCTACAGGTTAGTTCAGTTCCAGCCAGCACTGTGGGTGGCTGGTAGGTATGGTGTTTTAATGAGCCTCAGAGACTATCAAGGCCTAAAATATTAAGTGTGTATAGCTATATATTTTCTAAAAAATATATATTACCTAATTGTAAATCCTATATCTTTACAGATCAAAATACAATGGTTCGGCACTTGAAATACTGCCAGGACCCTATTCAAAAACAAGAAACGCATAACAATCAATCTTAGAAAAGTGACTGATGTACTTGTTGAAAAATGTGCTGGAAGAGTGAAAAAAGACTCATTGTTGTGTGTGAACTGCTGGACACTGATAATGAAAAACCCCACTATACTTAGTACCACTGAAAACAACGAGTCTGAGCAGGATTCAAATGAATCATCTACTATCAGTGGCTTGAGTAACATCTCTTCAATTCAAGATCTGGACAATGACAGTGATTGCTTGATAAAGAAAATCCTTCAACTTCAGTTGAACCAGTTCTAGCATTTCTGGACCAAACACCAGTTAAAAAAAGTAAGTAATAAATTAATATAATAACTTATACTTTACTACAAGGTCTGTTTGATCTACTATATAGCCAATTATATAGCATTTAAGGTACTATAATTAATATTTAATTACTAATATTCAGGTGTGTGAAACCTTTTTTTCTGTTCTTTTCAGAAGGGCTGTCATTAAGCCAGAAAAGCGCAAGGCTCGTGGTAAGCTATTATCTGCTCAGAAACACCTGAAGGAGAGGCTAGAACTCAGTTATGGTGTTCAAATTACCGAGGAGGTAAGTGATACTTCAAAACCTGAAACTAAATCTGAAAAACATCTAGACAAATTAATGAATGAATTGAAACAGTCATTCCTGGAGAGCAAATGTCACCATCACAAACTACAAATATTGACACTCTCACCATACACAATTGAAAAAACAGCTAGTTTCTTTCAAACTACAACATACATGGTGAAAGAAGCCGTTCACTTAAATCAGAACATGGAATCCTTCCGAAGATTCCACTAATGAGCAAAGGAAAAGTGATATCTGAAGAACACAAAGATATAGTTAGAAGATTCTATGAGTCAGAAGAGGTTAGTCGTATGTGTCCTGGCCAAAAGGATTGCGTGAAAGTTATCAGTGCTGAAGGTGCAATGAAGGTGCAAAAACGATTGGTCCTCGGGAATTTAAGAGAGATGTTTGAACTATATAAAATGATGAAAAGAATCCCAAAATAGGATTTTCCACATTTGCAAAATTACAGCCATCATATTGTGTGCTTGCCGGTAGTGGTGGGACTCATTCTGTCTGTGTCTGCACATACCATCAAAATCCAAAATTGCAGCTGGCTGCATTGGGAGAAAGAGGTCTTTCATACAAGGATCTTATGGATTACAGTGTCTGCAGTACAGAAAGAGAGACTTGCATGATGCAACTTTGCAATGATTGCCCAAGAGAAGAGGGTGTCCTGGATTTTCTTGAGTTACTTGACTGTGTGAAATCAGCTCCAAATGAAATATCTTACAAGCAATGGGTGACTGTTGACCGTTGTACAATGGTTGATAAGTGGAGCCACTTCATGAATACTTATCATCCCTAAGCATGAAAATATCCCGCATGGTTCGTCATCACTTTGTTGCTCAGCAACAATCACAGTACTTCAAGCAGTTGAAAGAAACACTACCACCTCAGAGCGAGGTAGTTATAGTAGGTGATTTCTCTGAGAATTATTCTTTCATTGTCCAGGATGCTGCCCAAGGGTTTCACTGGGACAATTCACAGTGTACAGTTCACCCTTTTGTCATCTATTATAGATCATCTGCAGACCACGAACTTAGCCATTTTAGTGTCTGTTTCTTATCTGCATCACTAAAAACACAACACTATAATGGTTTACTCATTCATATTGAAGCTTATGACATATGTTAAATTCAGATGCCCACAATTGAAGAAGGTGCACTATTTCTCAGATGGATGTGCTGGCCAATATAAGAACAGATACAACTTCACAAATCTCTGTTACCATGAAGAGGATTTTGGTCTGTCTTGTGAATGGCACTTCTTTGCTACATCCCATGGCAAAAATGCATGTGATGGGATTGGAGGAACAGTGAAAAGAGCTACTGCTCGTGCCAGTTTGCAGAGAACTACAGAGAGGCAAATTCTTACACCAGAACACATGTTTCAGTTTTGTGAAGAAAACTTGAGCAAGAAGATAAATTTTTTCTTTGTAACTACAGCTGATTTGAAAGATGCAGAAGAACGGTTGGAACATCGATTCAAGGATAGTAGGGCTATTCCTGGAACTCAGAAATATCATAGATTTGTTCCCCTAAACAAGGAAGAACTGATGGTGTATCCCATTTCAAGTGGCATTGGAGAAAAGAAAAGAAAAATAAGGAAAAGTCATTTTACTAATGAACCTGCAATGCTTGGTAACCTAAATGTGTCAAACCAGGAGAGTATGTTGGCTGCATTTATGACATGCAAGTTTGGTATGGAATTGTGGAGGAATATTGTGAAGAGTTTGATGATTTCACTGTGAACTTTCTACATCCCTCTGGGTCATCAGGATCAAGTGCATATTATTATCCATCAAACAAGGATTCATGTGCAGTGCCAGGACATCATATATTAACTGTAATGAGTTGTCCTACCCTAAGAGGAGGCAGCAGAATTCAATACATTTTTCCACAAAAAGAAATTGATGAGAGCATCGAGCATGCAAAAATTGTATTAGGCTAGCACATGAATCCTCTAAGTAGGTCTTCCCCTTTCACTATTATAACTATTATTGCCAGTGTAGATTAGCAGTGAAATACAATTTTACATTTTTTGCCTTTGTTTGTATATCTATAAAAAAATGTAATTTTAATTTCTATAGGTCAAATTATGAGCTTATGTGTGAAAAAATAGGTAGAATTGACGCACAACTTATGAATATGGTGTTCACTTATATGTTAGTTACATGAAAAATACTAACATAAACAAACTTTTTTTTGCTGATTCTAATAGCCAATGCCTATGCCTTCATTTTTTACATTTAAAAAAAAAATTCTCATTTGATACCCCAGAGGTCAAATCGTGACCTCAAATTTTGGTTACAGTGTAACTTTTTTATTTTTCAACCTAGAGTTCTAAAACTTGCATATTTGGATTCCTTGTCGTTTTCTGATTCTAAATATATACTTTTATAATTGTGACCATTATTACCCAAGTTATGGGTCGCCAAATGTTAGTGACCTCGCAAGTGACCTCAAATTTCCCGAGGTCATATCTCTTGAACCGTTGGTTGGATTGACCTTATAATTTCAGAAATGGATTCAGGGCCCACAACCTCCCTATAAACCAAATTTCAGCAAAATCTGAGAGATGAGGGTGTTATACAATTTGGGTAACACTCATTGACCTTGCCCTTGTGACTAATATTCTTTGTTTTTTTTGCATTAGTTATGTAAGTTCCTTTTTTTCTGTAAGTCGTCTCCTTTGTGTGGTAATGGGCTGGTGATGGCCAATAATTTAATGGTTTTATTTTATGTTGACATTTTTGTGTGTGGTATGGGACTAATGATATTTGTTTCTTTTGTTTTGTAGTAATAATTTTTTTTTCAAGTGCTTAGTTGGTTCTGAATACACATTGGTGTATGATCAATAAAATTATTCATATTTTCTTTAGTTACCTGTAAAAACTTGCCTGCTGATGCAGTTAACCTTGTAAGTGTTATTGTTGTTTCGTTGATTAAATTAGGCAAAGGACATTTTACTTTTCTTAAATCCTCCCACCATAAGCCGAAGAGTAAGTCGTTAAAAGAGGCAGACTGGCCATGCCCCAGAGATCTTAAAGGTGAGAACCCAGTTTCAGATTGGTAGGAGCCGCCTATCTGACAATCTCAACCACACTAAAATTGGTAACTTGCTCACCTCATTTCTCATTCTTAGCAGTGCAGCAGGTGGTGCTGAAGTCAAAGGATTTTTATTCAATTGAAGGCCCTCTGGGTGGTCCTCACTGGCAGCTAAATCTCCCATCTCAGCAACCAGCAGCAGCTGCCGTGACCCCACTAACAGAGTACCCGGTAGGTGAGTAACGCAAACACATCTTTACACAGATACACTTACCGGCATCATGCCCCCATTTCAGCGTGAGACAATGTACACGTGAAGCGGTGTGCCGCCAAGATCAGGCCACTTTCAAGACCCATGAGCCCCTTCTCTTGCACTGGGATAGTAAGCTGCTTACAGATATCTCCCATGGGTTAGAGGTGGTGGACCGTGTGGCTGTGCTTGTAACCAGTAACGGGGAAGAGAAACTCCTTGGAGTTCCAATGGTAGCTGCTGCAACTGGAGCATCTCAGGCTCAGGCGTGCCTGAAGCTTGTGGACGACTGGTCTTTGAGGGGCAACGTTCGAGGTCTTGTTTTTGATACAACTGTGTCCAACACGGGACTTCATGCTGGAGCTTGTACTCTCATTGAAAAGGAGTTGGGTATTGATCTGGTGTGGATTGCTTGCCGACACCACATGGTAGAAGTCGTCCTTGCTGTGGCCTTCAGTGCTTGTTTCAGAACATCCAGTGGACCTGAAATTGGCCTATTCAAGCGCTTCAAGCAGCACTGGGTTTTCATTGATCGCAGCAAGTTCGAGATTGCACCCAACAGCCTGTTCATTGAAACAGCAGAGCAGAGGAAGGAAATGGTCTCCTACTACAAGGAGGCTGTCAAGAAGAAGAGCCAGCAGGATGACTATGATGAACTGATGCTTCTCTGCCTCCTTTTCTTGGGAGGGAAGCTTGACAGTCCTGTGAGAATTCGAAGCCCTGGAGCCATGCACCATGCAGATGGATGGCCAAGGCCATTTACACGCTCAAGGTGTTCCTATTCAGAGATCAATTCACCTTGCTTCAGACCAAGAAATGGAACATCGAGGAACTAAGCCTGTTTATCATGCTCCTTTATGGCCGCTACTGGAACGAGGCCAGTGTTGCATACATGGCTCCATTGAATGACCTCACTTTCTTGCGGCAGTTGAAAGCTCACCCAGGAAAGATGAATGACGTGGCAAATGCCACGATGAAGTGCCATTTGTGGTTCATTTCTGAGCACTTAATCCCCTTGGCACTCTTTGATCCTCGAGTTCACGCATCCACGAAGAAGAGGATTGCTCACATCATCGTAGCTGTTCCCGAAAAAAGAAAAGGACTCAAGCGCGTGGACAGAAAAACGTTCTCCTCGAGCAATCCCTTGGAATTCTATGCCACCAAACATTCAGCAATCTTCTTCAACCTCGTCATGCAGCATGGAAGTGAACAGGCGCAATCATTCCTGTCCAAGACACCAAATGATTGGAACACATATCCAGCTTATCAAGGAATGAAGGAACGTGTAGAGAAGATGGCAGTGGTTAATGATTGCGCAGAAAGAGGAGTTGCGCTCATTAAGGCTTTCAACAGCACAATCACGAAGGATGAAGCGCAAAAGCAGTACCTTCTCCGCGCAGTCGCTCAGCACCGCAAGGAATTCAAAGAGCCGACTAAAACTGGTCTCAAGAAGACCTAAAGATCTTCAACTGTGTGCATTATTTGTTCCGCTGTTATAATTTCATATGTTAATATATATATATATATATATATATATATATATATCCCCGCAAGGGGGTTCTAAGCTCGTGCTCTTGAGTGCTCTTTGTGCTCGTTTGTACGTGCTTGTTCCTGGAGGTTTCACGTGCGCCCTCCCGGCCCTAGCACCCAAGGATGATGGGGCTCGACCCTGCAGTCCTTGGTCTTTTTCCACTTCGAGTGTCCCCTCCACCCTTTCTTTTTCCTCTGTCTTTCCTCTCACTTTTTCTTTGTTTTTCCGCTGAGATATGCCCTTTAAATAGAGGCGAATCGGTTCTTCCCGAACTAAAAAAAAAAAAAAAAATATATATATATTAGTCATAAATTGTCAAGTCATTATCATCTTTGTTCAATAAATGTTCCAGTCATAAATTGTCAAGTCATTATTCAAATTGTTTCATTTTGAGCGAGTGCATAAAAAGGTCCTAGAGCAAAGATAACTGGCACGTTTATTCTTGTGGGGGAATAGAATAAGGGCAGATGTGGCCAAATTTAAAATTCCAAAAAACGCTGTTGTGGACCACCCTAATATATATATATATATATATATATATATATATATATATATATTAGGGTGTGACAGTTACCCCAACTTTGTCCTACAATGCTGTTCAAAATTTTGGTGTTGCATATTGACATAAAAAATACCCACGTGCAATTTTTTGAAGATTCATGCATATTCAAGTGAGCACCAGCAATTTGAAAAATAGCGATTTTGCTTATACGGCATACGCGCCTATATATGAGATTACACAACCATCATAAGGGATATTAACACAAATCATTTGCCTGTCTTAATTAAAAGCTGTTATCACTAACACAAAAAAGTTAATCATTCTTATTCTCTCATGGTTCATTTAAAAGGGGTTTTATCATATATTCACAAGGTATTATTTCTCTAGACTCTAGAGCAAGAAACCATGATTTCTGTTCGGAAACAGATGATCATTTGCGCTGATTAGGAACGCGGAGTCTGTCATTTTCAACTACTTGAAGGACTTCTTGAAAGCGCTCCTCATCCCTGGCAACATTAAGAAAGTCATGGCAAAGTTTTACACCACGCTCTGCAGCCTCATTGATGACCTGAAGCTTGTCCACAACCCGTTTCATGTTCAGGTAGTCATCATGATCCGCCCATTCACTGGCTGGACTGTGGAGAAACTGATAGGGCATGCCTAAAATGGTGAAGAACCGGCTTGAGTCAGGCCGTCCTTGCATTTAGACTCAGCTTTGATGTATCTCCACCACATGCAGATACAAGGGAGTACACAATTGCACTCAGCTGGGTCGGCGAGATGTTGTTTCGAACACTGCATGAAACAAGTTCTGCCAACTTCAGAATATCATGGGGCACAAAAATTGAAACTCCCTCTTTCACTGTTCTCCGATGTTCTCTCTTTGGTTCAGCAGTGCTGGCCTCATCAATGTCATCGTCCTCATCAGAGCTAATAGGTGAATCAATATCAGCCTGTACATTCTCAGCATGATCACATTGCTCTCTCTCTTGTCGCTTCTCTTCTCGCATCTGCCTTTTCTGTCGCTTCTGAACCTTTTCTGTGAGTACTTTGTTTACCCCAGAGTAGGTAGCTACTCTGTCACTTAGCATACTTTTCATAAAGAGTATGTCAGTATCGATGGCATCTTGTTCGGCCTGAGTTTTCCCCTTTTTCACAGCTGCCATGTCTTTCAACACTGTGTTCTTATAAAATTTCATCATCAGGCTCAATTCTGATTTAAACTTCATAATTCCAGGATCATCAGCCCGTCTTCTATCCTCATTCTTTTTCATAAGCAATAAGCATCATGTAGTCTTTGTCATAGTAAGTTTTAATCACTCGGCCAATAGTGTTCCTGCCTGTAATGGTCGGGACATTCGCCTTCTGGTAATGCAAAAGCACATTGTCAATGGTGGCAGATAAAGCCTGGTCCCAATGCTAACAGACATAGTAAGACCTGCCTATTAGTTGGCAGTTTGCAGCCCTTTATTTCCTTTTCTTCTTCTCGGGGTACGGTGCCCAATAACATTCTGACATACTCATCATCTTGCCATGTATCCATGATTAAATTCTCTATTCACAACATCAAATCACTGTCAAGGGAAAAGAAAAGAGCATCATTAAAATTAAATGCAATAAAATAATACGTGGAAAATTTGTGGGTCAGCGTTCCAGACCCAGAAATGAAAATCTGATAAAATGTGCTATTTTCACACTTATTTATGAAGTTCATAAGCTGAAATAGCAATACTTGCTGGTACGACGGTGCTAGCTCAAACATGCACCGATCTCCAAGAAAATTTACAGGGGTGTTTCCTAGATAAACACACAACACTAAAACTTTGAACAGCATTGTAGGACCATTTTTTGATTTTTGGAGGGCAACGGTCACACCCTAATATATATATGATACACACAGACTGTGCATGGAACAAGGAACTCTTCTGGGATAATTAAATTCACTATAGTCTGAATAAGTAATGGTAAATAACAAATACCATAGTTTTTCTTTTTCATGATGCAAGCCCGACGTGGGCAACAGGTCTCTCGCAAAGAGGTCCCATAAATATAGCTTCCCTCACCAGCTATCTGCAAAGCAGACAGGATCCAGCTTTGGGACATGGATCTAGGGTTTAAAGCAGCCTAGCCCCACTACATTTAGAACCTCAATATAAGTAAAAGACTTGTTGCATTCACGTCGGATTGAATAAATCAAAGAAAAAGGGGTAACTATTATATTTTTAGCCAAAACCAAAACTTAAACCTCAACTGGCAGAATTGAGCATCCACTTTTCAAGGCACATAACATGTCCGTTTCATGATGGGAATGAACTCAGAATGGTTCCCTGAGTCTTTTTATGATACACACAGACTGTGCATGGAACAAGGAACTCTTCTAGGATAATTAAATCCACTATAGTCCGAATAAGTAATGGTAAATAACAAATACCATAGTTTTTCTTTTTCATGATGCAAGCCCATCATGAAATGGACATGTTGTGTGCCTTGAAAAGTGGATGCTCAATTCTGCCAGTTGAGGTTTAAGTTTTGGTTTAAAATATAATAGTTACCCCTTTTTCTTTGATTTATTCAATCCGACGTGAATGCAACGAGTCTTTTACTTATATTGAGGTTCTAAATGTAGTGGGGCTAGGCTGCTTTAAACCCTAGATCCATGTCCCAAAGCTGGATCCTGTCTGCTTTGCAGATAGCTGGTGAGGGAAGCTATATTTATGGGACCTCTTTGCGAGAGACCCATTGCCCACGTTGGGCTTGCATCATGAAAAAGAAAAACTATGGTATTTGTTACTTACCATTACTTATTTGGACTATAGTGGATTTAATTATCCCAGAAGAGTTCCTTGTTCCATGCACAGTCTGTGTGTATCATAAAAAGACTCGGGGGAACCATTCTGAGTTCATTCCCATATATATATAATATATATATATATATATATATATATATCTCACACCTCGGTGGTGTAGTGGTTAGTGTCACTGACTATGAATCCATCAGCCCCAGGATTGAGACCCAGTGATGGCAGCCAGCACGCAGCAAAACCCAGCTGTTCATCCTTCCACACAATAAAAAAAAGTGGTTGGTAGATAAATGGGTACCCAGGGTGGCCTATATATATATATATATATATATTACTTTATCAGGTCCAGCAGCTTTGACTTCATTGTATGAATCACTTGCCTATCATCATCCTTCCTCATATCAATCTTATCAAAAGCATCTGAATTTACAGAATCTAAAACTGAGGGATTGAAATGTTTTTATACAAATGCACAGTCTTAGGAATAAGAAAAATTTATTATTTAGCTAGTTATATTAGTGAAAATCTGGATATAGTCTGTATTAGTGAGACTTGGATTACTGCAAGATTTGCAAAAATAGAAAATAGAAAATTGATTTTATCAGATTCTTTCTTCACAAAATCTAATTTGTCAGTCTGTAAACTACTTGAATTGTTGTATTGGTAGAGCATAAATGTGAAGCAGGCTATGGTGATGGTGGAGGTTGGTATTCGCAAGCCACAATCACACAGATTGGTTCAATTTCTGCTAAGACATGTGTTTACAGTACATCATTGATCATCCAATGCAGCTTGGTGGACCTGGTGATTGTGTTAAGATCAATACTGTAAATAGAGATTTATTTTGGCGCAAATACCACCATGGTATGCCTGGACCTGCACACTTGGGATGGTCCAGTGTGGAAGCCCAAATTGTTGCACAATATGTGTGCCTGACAGATCTACAGCTACTTTACTACTGCTGATTCAACAATATGTATTGCCTGGGACAAGGGTCATAGGTGACATGTGGGCATCATATAATGAAATAGTCAATTTAGGTATGCAACATCAAACAGTCAACCATACAATCCAAATGATCCAACAGTGCATACAAACAGTGTGGAAGGCTTTTGAAGCAACATTAAGTCTAAATTCCAAGCGATGCATGGGACTTCTAATGACTAATTTGAGGCATACAGTGGGCCCTCATTGCTCATGAGGCTCTCTGTTTGCAATTTCACAAATTTGTGATGACCCATTTTACCACCATGTTTTGGTAAATTTGTGAATGACTCCACAAATTCGTGATTTTGTCACATGGCATCTGCAACACTGCCCACACAGGTCAATGCAGGCTCAGTCACACTGTCTTTCACTGAGTGTGGTTGTGTCATTTCATGCTCTTCAATGCCAGTGTACTATATTTAGTATGTTATTTAGTTGTTTATGAAATATTATTGCTTTACATAATTGTTTGTAATAATATTGTTTTATATTACATACAGTAAAAAGTTTTATTTACGTAAAATATCATTGTTTACGTAATATTACAGTAATGTTATTGGTTTTTATTAGTGTTTGATGCAAATCATTTTATTAAAATAAAACTTTTTGGGCATTTTAACAATATTCTACACTGCTATCCCCCCTTGAGCTTTTGGAACCAATTAGCCATTTTACATTGAAAATTGATCTCATTTTTCGTAATTTCGTAATTTGTGACAGTTTTCTCAGTCCCAATTAATCACAAACAACAAGGGCCCACTGTATATGGCAGATTTTATGTTTCATAGACTTTATCGTAATAATGTGTTTCATAATTTATGTTGGACTTGCCATTATTACCATTTCAAATACAGTAAATGTATAAAAATTGAACTTTTATAATCACAAGTAAGTGTCATTATACCTATAAATTTCCAGTTCTTTTTCAGTATTTCCCTCAATTTCTTTTTTCCTAGTTAGGTCAACTTGGACAACCCTAACCCTTGACAATTGGTTAAGTTCTCCGTGTATGTCATTTTGGTCTGAATTTTGCTTGTCCCACCGCGCTTGAAAAAAATCTGGACCTCACTAATTTCTAAACCCTAGTTACAGCCCTGGTTAAGTCATGATATTTTTGTTAAAATATTTATTAGTTTTAACAAAAATATCATGACTTAACCTAACCTAACTAATTGTACAGTTGACCTAACCAGGAAAAAAGAAATTGTGGGGAAATACCAAAAAAAAAAAAAGAGCCAAATTTCCTTTATTTTAAGTTTAAAATGCTAATAATTTATCAGGTAATTTATGGCTAGATTTTGAAGGATCACCATAAATATCTGTAGTCTTAGCCTCAGTTATGTAAGCTACTTTGGTAGTCATAAATAGGGTTAAGATTCGGTAGAACACATCCACCAAACTTGATACTGATATTTATACAGCAAGATCAAGCAAAATGAAAAAAAAAAATGAATACTTTATTGTATAGTAATTTTCAATAATAGCCTGTTCATTTTAACACCACTCCGACCATTAAAAAATATTAATATATTCTGAATCCTCATTAAAAACTACTATGGAAAATGACCTTTTCTTGTGCAAATTGATAGAAACCAAATAAAAAAGTACAAAATCAATGAAAATAACATCATTCTTATGCCACTGGGGGCCAACCAGTGATGCCATAGTTATGTCGTCATCAGGCCCTTTATAAATAGATGACTGCAAAACAAAGGCCTTTTATATTAATTACGTTTCCTCAGATTAGGGTGTGTCATTTGTGTAGCTTAGATTTTGAAGAAGTCATCAGATGCTAGACCAATGGTTCCCAAACTCTGTCCCGCAGAACCTTTGGGTTCCACGGAGGCTTAACAAGGGTTCCGTGACACGTTTTCTAATCAGTCTAATCAGGTCTAATTGAGGTCCTAATACTTATACATAATTTTACCTTGTGGCTTTTTGTTAAATAATATTTTATATTCTTATTCTGACTTGAAATGGCACCATCATGGATTTAGGATCACTATATACACACTATACTATACTATATATATATATATATATATACCCTATATATATATATATATATCCCCGCAAGGGGGTTCTAAGCTCATGCTTTTGAGTGCTCTTTGTGCTCGTTTGTACGTGCTTGTTCCTGGAGGTTTCACATGCGCCCTCCCGGCCCTAGCACCCAAGGATGATGGGGCTCAACCCTGCAGTCTTTCTCATCCTTGGTCTTTTTCCACTTCGACTGTCCCCTCCACCCTTTCTTTTTCCTCTGTCTTTCCTCTCACTTTTTCTTTGTTTTTCCGCTGAGATATGCCCTTTTAAATAGAGGCGAATCGGTTCTTCCTGAACTTAAAAAAAAAATATATATATAGATTTTTTTTATTTTTTATTTTTATTTTTTTTTTTTAGGAAGAACCGATTCGCCTCTATTTAAAGGGCATATCTCAGCGGAAAAACAAAGAAAAAGTGAGAGGAAAGACAGAGGAAAAAGAAAGGGTGGAGGGGACAGTCGAAGTGGAAAAAGACCAAGGATGACAAGGACTGCAGGGTCGAGCCACATCATCCTTGGGTGCATATATATATATACAGTAAATACTCGATGAGTCAGACTTCGATGAGTCGGACTCGTCCTATGTCAAGTGCCATTATTATTTTGTTTCTTTTACTAAGTGAAGTGTTTTTTAATACTGTATTGTACGAAAAGGTAAACAATAAAATTTTTTGTTTCACACAAAATAATTCCAGCAACGGTAAGTGAAACAAAGTTTTATTGCTTTTTACTGTTTATTTTGAAGTGTATTAGACTCTCGCTAATCAAACTTAGAAGGTAAATAGGGGGTAATTAAGGTAATTCGCAATGAGTTGGACTGGCTAGAGCCATATATAGTCCAACTTATCGAGTATTTACTGTATATATACATATATATATATATATATAATATATAATATTATATATATATATATATATATATATATATATATAGTCATCCCTCGCCAATACCAAAATCCGTGGATGCTCAAGTCCCTTATATAAAATGGTGTAGTATTTGCATATAACCTACGCACATCCTCCCATATACTTTAAATCATCTCTAGATTACTTATAATACCTAATACAATGTAAATGCTATGTAAATAGTTGTTATACTGTATTGTTTAGGGAATAATGACAAGAAAAAAAAGCCTGTACATGTTTAGTACAGACGCAACCATCATAGGCCTAACTACATAGTACACGTCAGCAACAACGTAACATTTTCTTTCTTTCAACACTTACAGATTGCTTTCGTTTAATGACCTGAAAGAGAAATACATAGAATAAAACACAGAATATTTAAAATACAAGTACATATAGAAAATATAATTATAAATAGAGAAAATATAAATTTATTCTCTCTCTCAATGCTCAAACAACGAGTGCTGGAGAGAGACTGAGGATCTGTGAAATGGTGGGAGGCTACAGCAGGGTATGCCTACACATCACTTCATTCGCGTGGATTCAGCGTAGTGCTCGGCGTGCGGCAAATTCAAGTTTTGCTTTTTGGAACTTTCTGGAATTTTTTTTTTCCCGAATATTTTCGATCCACGGTTGGTTGAATCCGTGGATATGGAGGGCCGACTGTATATATATATAAAGTTGGGGTTCCGCGAAATAAAAACAAGTCTGTAAGGGTTCCAACAATTAGTAAAGTTTGGGAACCACTGGCTTAGATGATAACGAAGCTTTGAAACTTTTTTCTGATCATTGTGTAATTCCTACATCCTTAAAATGTCCAAAGTGCAATAGCGACTGTATTTTCAGGGAAGATCAGAATATTTTTAGGTGTGTTAAAGTGAACCCCAAAAATAAAAGGAAGTGCAATTTTTCCATCTAGATTTAAGAACATGTGGCTTGACAATTGTCACATTTCACCTAATGTGAACTTGCACTTCATTAACATCTATTTAAGAAAGTTTCTCATAATCTTATGCTGCTAATCTTTTGGGTTTAAGTAATGAGGCAATTGTTAATTGGAAGTCTTTTTGTGGGGAAGTGTGCAAACATTGGATGGACAATCAAAAGCAGATCAGGAGAGAAGGAAAAATTGTGGATTTTGCATGGTACCTTTTTCTTGCTGAACACAATGAAGAAAGCACAAGACTACATCATTTCCTCATTGCCATTGCAAGACTATACCCAGGACCCTCCCAATAAGGTAAGATTAGGTTAGGTTAGGGTAGGGTGGGTTAGTTTTTTTAATATAATAAAGTACTTTTTAGGGTAATTTTGATTTGTCATGCATGAATTTGACTTCTGTTTTCTGTGCAAGTGTGTAGTTTTTGAGATGCAAGCAAATTTTGTTGAAAAGAAGATATTTAATGTAGGTTAACTGAATGTCCAGTTAGGTCAACTGAATAACCCTTGACAATTGGTTAGGTTAAGTGGTGATATTTTCGTTAAAACTAATGAAAATATCATGACAACCTAACCAATCATCAAGGGTGTACAGTTGACCTAACCAGGCATTCAGTTAACCAACATTAAATATCTTATTTTCAACAAAATTGGAAACATTACATGAAACGAAAAAGATCCAAATGGTGTAAGCTATGATAGGCCTAGTAACATCTTCATAGTATCATAACTTTGTTATTTTATATTATTTTCAAAATGATACATAGCTACTTGCACCATTTTTTCTGCTCTATCAATTGATACAGTATATGTTTCATTACTGTAGCATGTTTTATGGCAATGCGGGTGTCTTGTAAAGTTTTACCTTTATTTTCAAAATTATTAAATTTTCATGCAATTATTCACTAGTCAAACCATCTCATCCTGTGACATATATAGTTATTTTATTATCATTAGCTAATCAGCAGATGCCCCATTATCATGCAATACTCCAGCATAGGTCTGGCAGCTGAAATTTGAATTCAACAGCCACTTTAGAATGGCTGTCTGTGGTGGGATCTCCCAGTCCAAGTGGGACATCATCTAGGCCTAGGTTAGGTTAGGGGTACTACTTCCCTTTCCAGGTCCCAAATTCATTATGGGGTACCCATGCCCAGTTAGGTTAACTGAATACCATAAAACGGGGGAATTCCAGCCACTTTCGAGCCCATTTTCTTTCAGTGGCTATAACTCTGTTACTAACTCGTGCATTTCCAATTTCTTTGCAGCACTAGAAAACTGATGAAATAGTGGTCAGGTAACATATAAGAAGGGCTATCATATCCCAAAAGACATTGCTCAGGGTTGCTGTGAAAGTGTGGGGTCAGTCAGCATCGAAATTTTCAACAAAATATATGGCCTCTCTCTCAAACTCACCAAAGAAAATCTAGGGAATCCTCCCACACCATCAACTAACCTGTATTTATTGTTTCAGCAATAATATCAGGTCGTACTTATAGTAAAGTGTCAAGCACTACTTCCCATACATTTTTTTCTGAAAATAACAAAATGTGCCCTTAAGGGCATAGCTGAGGGACGTAATGCGAGACAGACAACCTAAATGTCCTATTTCCCAACCACCAACTAACCTGTATTTCTTATTGTTTCAGCAATATTAATAATGGGTTGTATGTACCATAAAATCCCAGGCAGTGCTACATATAAAAATTACAGTGACACTAAATTACAACTTGCCCTTAAGGCAATAGCTGTCAGCGAAAGTGTGTGATGGATAGCCATGAAATTTGGCATCCCAAGGTCCACATTACAAGATGCCATCTGTGGCAAGTACTGTAGCCACACAATTGGCTGCCCCATTGCACTACCTGGAAACATGGGGGAAGAGCTTGTGTGTGTTCTCCAGCTGAGCTCCAGTTGGGGCTTTCTACTGGATAAGACTGAACTGTGGTACTTCATTGGTGAGCACCTCCAGAGATGAGACATTGGTGGCATTTTGAGGTTTGTGGAGGAGGCGGGCCTATTCCACAAGCTGTATTTTTATGGTGTGATTGTTAGTGTTTGTTTGTATGCTGTAATACAACATCCCATTACTCCAAAATACTTCCACAGGATAGATGTATGGATACCAGCATTCACCAACATTCCAGGTGCTGACTGGGCTGCTGCATTCCTCCAATGACAAGCAGGACCTGTGGGAATAGAGAGCCACCAACATCAAGAGAAGCTGGGCAATGGTCAGAAGGGCTGACCTTCAAGCCTACTTTAATGAGCTTGCACAATAGGGTGGCCCACTTTTCAATTTTTTTTTAAAAGTATAGGTGATCGTGGTTTTTCCCATTATTTGGCACTATACTAGCACATTGGTACCATTTTTACAAAAAGTGATCAATATTTAGGGGTCTCGCATCGACCTCGAAATTACGAGTTTTTTTTTTAAAATGCATACTTTTTAACTTTTTACTGAATCAAGATAAATCATTAAGTATGGATGTTTTCTGAACCCTCTTAATGAGAGAAGTCGTTTGGTGTGCCTGCCAATGTCATACGACTAACGGTTTAAAGGTTGTGCCTGTATACAGGTAATACCAATGTGCTAGTATAGTGCCAAATAATGGGAAAAACCACGATCACCTATACTTTTCAAAAAAATGAGTCACCATACCCGGGTGGAATGTATAATGTATATAGGTAATTAGAAAATGCACTATGCCTGTGCCAGGTACCTAACCTATTTCTTTTTTTGCAGATCATAACATTTTGAAATTCTGTCTGAGTTCCTCATCCTCTGTCATGGACAAATCGATGGCAACCATAACTGGAAGAACTCTTGAAGCTACAAATAGTCATCAAAAGGAAAGGCAAAAATAACATTGCTACCTTCTCTAAGATCAGCCTCTGAAATTTTTTTAGTTGGCCAACCATCATCCTCCATCAGTGGTAGCAAATTGCCAACAACACGGCAGGTTTTGCAATACTTCTTCAGTGTTATCCAGTACACTGCTAACAGGAAAGACGCATTCAAAGAAACCGTAAACAATGTCTTAAAGTTTTGGAACATGGCCCGCATTAAAACAATCACAAAGCTCAACTGCGAATGGAAGCTAGAGGCATTGTGGAAAGAGTGGCACTTACTCCAAAAGAGCAGAAAATGAGAAACTGATGTCAGAGGAAAACGGCAGAAGTTTTCGGACAGTGTGGACAAGCTGTGGGATATCGGAGCATCTGACGCTGTTGCTGTCAGAGAAGGACAAGAAAGAAGACATTGACTTCTACCTCGATCAACGTGGTCCTTGGGTGGCAACAATGAGTGGGAACGATAAAGTTTTCGCTGTAAATAGAAAGCTACAGGAAGGAAGAAAACGTCCTCACCAGGAGCCGCAAACCTCAAAGTGTGCATACGAAACCGAAGATGAGGCCATGGAGAATGATGATACTGGCAAAAAATAAAATAATCTAGAGATAAGTTTAAATGTTATTCAAAGATAAACATTTCATTATAACGCAAACAAAGTAATTGGTAACAATAAACCTGTCTTACTTACAATGGTGCCTATTCTGTTTCAGGTCATCTACTACACAAAACTGCTGATGTTCAGTAGGCAGCTGGAGCTCGACACCGAGCTGGTTGACAAACTGCACAGGATCATGGTGTTCATCACTCTTCTGTACGTACCAGCTTGGTTGGCAGCCCCTGTAGCAGCTGATGCGCTGTTGAATGACCTGGTACTATACCAGCATTTTCTGAAGTATAGGGCAGTGGACCGCGAGGTGGCAGAAGCGTCACTGGCAGTGATGAGGCAGCACTTCTGGTATCTGAGGCCTCAGACTGTCATCTTCACTCTATGCAGCAACAAGGTGGATGGCACTGTGAAGCAACAGATGGCAGAGAAGCTGTCCCACCTCCCTGTACCCAAAGACTTCACATACGAGAACGTCTCAGTCGACGAGATGATGCTACTCCCCCAACCTGATCAACGAGTCCTCCTGGTTCTTATTTGCAGGTCTGAAGATGTATGGGTCTTCGTGGCTCACCCTGCCAACTGATAAGTGGGACGAGAACAAGGACTTTTGTCATCTGAAGGATGTGATCTCTAATCTCCAGGTCACCAATGACATCACTGAAAGAGGAGTCCAACTGATACAAGACTATGCGAACACAGTCACAAAGGACGAGGCACAGCTGCAGGATCTTCTGCAAGTGGTGGAAAAGAACCAGAAAGAGCTCGGTGACTTCAAGAAGTCATCACTCGCCACGATGACATAGCACAGAGGGACAACGTTGCAGCCAGTGACGTGTGATAGTGGTCAATACAATGCAAAAGTGATTGTTTAAGTTAGTTTCTTTCTTCCTTATTTGTCTGCTATTTGCCAATTTTTTTGAAAAATATAGGTGATCGTGGTTTTTCCCATTATTTGGCACTATACTAGCACATTGGTATTACCTGTATACAGGCACAACCTCTAAACCGTTAGTCGTATGACACTGGAAGGCACACCAAACGACTTCTCTCACCAAGAGGATTCAGAAAACATCCCTACTTAATGATTTATCTTGATTCAGTAAAAGGTTAAAAAGTACGGTACGCATTTAAAAAAAAAAAACTCGTAATTTCAAGGTCGATGCGAGACCCCTAAATATTGATCAATTTTTGTAAAAATGGTACCAATGTGCTAGTATAGTGCCAAATAATGGGAAAAACTACGATAACCTATACTTTTAAAAAAAAAATTGAAAAGTGGGCCACCCTATTGCACAAGCTCTGTGTGACATCCCTGCTGGCAATCTCTCTAATTATGAGGAGTCGAACGTTGCTGATGACCCTGGGTGGAGGAAGCTCATCTTCAAATAGGGGTAAAGTACCCCAAAAGAGTCATGACCAGTACCAAAAGTTGTATTAGTTTCATGATGTGTGTGGCAGCCAATGGGACAATGTTGCCCCCCCCGCTTCATCATCTACAAAGGCCAGCAGGTACAGTACAGTACAATAGCATAGCATATTTATCATACTTTTGTATAATAGATACAGTACCAGTTCATAACCGTACCTATAGCATTACTATGTTAGATTAGTGTGTACAGTATCTCATATTTACTCCCTTATCTGTTCCAGGTTTACCTGGCCTGGTCAGAAGGCAGACCAAAGGGACCTCCATGCTGCAGCAAGTGTTGCTGTTCATGCAGAATGCAGTATGGGGGTAATGGCTAGTGGATGGTTCAACCATGCAACATTCGAACAATGGTTTCAGCACACATTCCTCCCACATACCAAACAGCTGCCAGGTAGGAAGGCAGTGATAGGGGATAACCTGAGCAACCACTTCACCCCTTTAGTCCTGCAGGAATCCCTCACCCACAACATCCTCTTCATCTGTCTGCCACTGAACTCCACGCACCTTCTACAGCTGCTGGACATTGCCTTTTCCCGTCCCCTGAAGGTGCAATGGAGAAAGTTGATGACTGAGATGAAGGTGAAACACCCACTTTGCAACGATGTTTCAAAGCCATCTTTCCCTTCTACATTTAGGAAGCTCATGCAAGCACTCACCCCCACAGCCAGTGCAAACATCATCAGTGGCTTCCGAGCCTGTGGGATCTTTCCCTTAGATCCACAGGTGCCTATGAAGCAGCTGGTGGTGTGTAGCGCTGACATAGAAGCATCATCCACACCAGTAGCTCTGAGTGAACCAGCACCCTCAACCTCCTCCCAGTCAGCAGAAGTACCAGTACCGTCTCTAGAGAGCAACCTTGTTGCCTACTTCAAAGAACAGCGTGGTACAGGGGCCATTCCCAAATGTGGGAAAGAACAATGGGATGGTCTGATGGTCATGCCAGGGAAACCAGTCAGGCCTGTACCGGTACACCCCACCCCCACGTAGATGACGAATCTTGACCACCTTCCCCGCACACCCTTGAAGAGGCAGCAGGAGAGATGGAGCAGGAAGACCCAGCCCAGGACAAGAGGAACTGCAGAACTGGGGACTGTGTGCTGGTGACCCTGGTAGGAAAATGTAGTACAACGTATACATGGCTACCATCCTCACTAATGACCCAGCAGCCAGGGAGATGCAGCTGCACTATCTCCAGTCCACAGATGGCCCCCGCAACACCATCATCAGGGAGAATGACATCAGCTGGGTGCCATATAGTGACATCGTGATTTTGAAGACGTCTTTCAGTGTGGACACTCTGGGCCACTACCAGTTCCAAGAGCCTGTACAAGCAGTCTAACCAGCTACAGTATGTACCATATCAATCTACTGTTATCTACTATTAATAAATTTTTTACTTTTTTAAAAAGAACGTTTCATTGGCCAGATTAATAAATTTTTTACTTTAAAAAGAGCATTTCATTGGCTGGATTTACCCCCAAAAAGATTAACATTGGAGATCATTTTGCCCATTTAAAATAACATAGTAACTGGGTGGCTGGAGTTCCCCAATCACAAGGATAATTCCAGCTGGCAACCTCTGGCATTTTCTCCAAAACTAAAGGTGATATGGAGAATTAAAGTATATCAGCAGATACTACAGCCAGAGATCCAGATTTCTGAAAGAGTTTAAAAAAATTTTGCTGGAAAATTTAGCTATGACAGAGCACCAAACTTTTAAAGTGGCTGGAATTCCCCCATTTTACAGTACCTGGTTAGGTCAATTGTATGCCCTTGACAATTAGAACTTTAGGTTAAATTGTGTTATTGTCATTAGTTTTAATAAAAATATCATGACTTAGCTAATTGTCAAGGGCATATAGTTGACTTAACTGGGCATTAAATTAATCTTTGTGGTATCCAATGCCATAAGCAATTATACCCAGAAAGGTAAGTAGTACCAGGTTAGGTTACTTTTGCTGTGAATATTACTGACGAAAATAGGTTTTTCTTGTGTATTTCATGCTGTTTCAATTGATTCTAGCCTTTTTAGCCCACAATTTCCCTCCTCTTCAAAGCATGGGGAAGGGGTGTTATCTCTATAACAGTGCATTTGCGTCAAAGAATGAAGGTCCTATTCGGTAAATATGCAGCAAATAGCCTCAACTCGACTTTTGGTACGAAAGTTAGTTATTAGGGTGTGTTCTCATGTGCTTTTCTCAGAAATGCCACTCATTTGCCCAGTGTTTAATTGAAAGTACGAAAAAAATTATTATTATTTTTTGTTTTATTTTCAAGTAAACACGGCAAATGAGTAGCATTTCTGAATAAAGCACATGAAAACACCCTAATAACTAAATTTCACACCCGTAAAATATATGTTATTACTAACCTAACCTACCTAACCTAAATAAAGAGATTTCAATTATCATTTATTGAGAGGAGTTTCTGTGATGCCACGGTCGGGAAACCACTTGATTGGTTCTTTAAAATTCCTAATTAGCTGTCATTAGTTCATTAAGGCGTGTCTGTAATTGGTTGTTTTTGAGTGATTAATAGCCTACTATTGGTTAAAAAAAGGTGCACTGTGATTGGTCATCCACACATTTCCAGAAAATTGTCTGAGAGCAAGGATGTCTTATGCCTGCTGGCAGGTCACGAAACAAAAAATTGTTAAAACTTAAAAAAAATCAATAACTTCATTAATTTTGAGTTCCGGGGGGGTCTGGCTTTCAACAAATTGATTCTATTGCTGTATTATTTATACTACCAAATGCTAACAACAAAAATTATGAACTAAAGGTGGGGCTATTTGCTGCATATTAACCTCATATTCAATTGAAACAGCATGAAATACACCAGAAAAACCAATTTTCATCACTAGTTTCAGTGGATGTGTTCTATCAAATCTTTACCATAAATAGTTTTATGTTAAATTGCTGACTTAAAATCTTGCAAAATGTCAATTCTATTATAAAATATAGTGATAATTTTGCTTTATTAAGTTTATAACAAAAAATTTGCAAACAAAAGGTATATACGGTACTTACAAAAAAATTTGCAAAATAATTACAAAAAAATCTTAAATAAATAATAAACAGTAAACTTAAATTTTGGCAAACAATATTTCAATATCTATGAATATCTACAAAAAAATGGACTCAATGGTGACTGTTCTCCACACTAAAACCAGTGTGCAAGTTAACATGGCAGAGGAAGAAAATAGAAACCCATGTATAAAATGTGCATTGGACTGCAACCTACATGCATTAAGATGTGATGAATGCAGACTATGGATACACTACAGTTGTAGTGAACTACCTATTTATTTCCTACTCATCCTTCAAAATTCAAAAAGAAAATTCTCATGCTTTAGATGTGCTTGTCAAATTTGCGATGACTACGGTATGATAGGCAATTTGAAGAGCTTGAAGTAGAACTGGCAGGAGAGTTACAGGAGGAGGAAATTAGCATTGCCAATGCAGAACTTGCTGAAAAAGTGAGAAACCCTCAGGATGAGACCCTAGAGAGAGGGAAACTGCAAGCAAAAAGGGCACCAAAAGAGACAAAACAAGAACAGGAAATAGACATTAAGACCTTCAACAAAGTGAACAACCCCACTGTGCACAGTTACCAAAAAGCCAAAAGTGAAAACAAGAAGCCAGTATGCAAGTATTACAGGAGGGGCTTGTGTAAATATGGACTTAAGGGAAGATAATGCCCATTTGCTCACCCACCACTCTGCAAAAAATTTATAAACAATGGTAATGGCATTTCTGGATGTAGATCCAATGCAAGATGCCCCTATCTTCATCCTCAAATTTGCCAGAGCTCATGGTAGGAAAGTTGTTTTAAAGAGAACTGCAATTTGGCCCACTTGAAGGGAACAATCCAAATGCAACCACATCAAAATCAATGGAGAGAATACCAAGATAGTGAGCCTGCTATCCATCAGTACTATTTGGCCCAAGGGATGCAAGAAAACCCAAGATCAAATACCATTCCGGCACCCAGATCTTATGCTGATGTAGCAGGTCCAGGTAAACCCACTGGTGACAATAGTACAGCAAGCAACCATGAAACCCCATTGGGTTTTATCACCTCATGAAACAAAACAAGACATTCAAAGCTCACTTGGGCTCCTCATATAAAAGCAAATGAGAACCCCAGCAGGAACCCTACAAATGCCCTACATGTGAAAAATGAAACGAATGGCTCCACAAATGTATCAATAATCTACTTAAACATCCAGGGCCTTTACCCAAACTCAAACCATACCAAAGTACCTTACTTAAAGAGCCTAGTGGAAAACACTACTAGCACAGTTATAGCCCTCACAGAAACACACCTGAACCCCATGATCATGAGTAGTGAAACTGCAATCAAAGGGTATACCACCCATAGATGTGACAGAGAAGACCATCTAAATGGTGTCCTGACGTACATCCCTGAAAACATTCAAAGTGAACTGCTCACAGCAGACTCAAATGGAGCCTGTGAACTCCTAATCATCATGCTCAGTATAAATAAAGAAGACATCATACTAGTGAATAGCTATAGCCCCCCAGATAGCTCCCATCTAGAGCTCACTGAAGTTCTGGAAAAAAATCAGACAATGCCCAGCTATTGTAGACTCAACAAGAGATTTAATCATTACAGGAGACTTTAATCTCCCAAATTGCAACTGGAACCAATGTGGTGGTATGAAATCAGGGACAAAAAGGTCCAAATCAAAACACCTGAATGAGTTTATGGAAAAACTACTACTAGTACAGCATGTTCACTGCCCACCTAGAAAAAATAATATCCTAGATTTAGTGCTGACAAATAATGCAACTACAATTGACCACATTGTTATAACACCAACTATACACTCCGACCACAATGTCATGCACATATTCACAAACTTGTCTCTCCACAAATGTAAGCAAGACCCATGCCAAATGGATTTGTCATACTCTGACCTAAACCTGCACAAGTCAGACTGGACATCAATAAATAACTGTCTGGGAGAAATAAACTGGGAAGATGAATTAGAAAACCTAGAACCAGAAGAATGCTGGAGTAGAATACAATACCTGCTATCATCAGCATTATACAAGCACACACCAAAGAAATACAATATTGTAAAGAAGCACCTGACAAAAGAACAGAGAGAACATTGAAGCTATCTAAACAACTGACAAAACAATTAACCCTTTACCGTCCAAATTTTTTGTAGGGTTAAGTTATGAGAGCGTGTATTTGACAGGTTACAAATTTGTCCGTTTGGGCAGTAAAGGGTTAAGTGATACAAGATGTACAAGATGTAGTAACATCTGGAAAAAGATACTGATGTTAGAACTTAAAATAAAGGAGTCAACCATAAAAGAGAATATTGATGATGAACACACAGCTATTGGCACTATAAAGGAAAATAGCAAATTCTTCTTTAGCTATGCTAAATGCAAAGCAGTTATCAAAATGAGCACTGGCCCATTGCTTGCTAAAGATGGACTAACTCTCACATCTAATCCACAGGAAATGGCAAACATTCTACAATCTCAATATGCTTTAAGCTGGAGTACCCCTGTAGTAGCTAAGAAAATAAAAACTACAGCATTTTTTGACAGAGAAGAAAATGACCAACATAGACCATATTGGAAGATATACAAATAACCACTAGATATATACAACAGGCAATAAAGAGCTACCGGGGAGTTCAGCCCCTAGTCCAGATGGAATTAGAGCCAAGATTCTTAAGGAATGCAAATATACTTTATCTTTGCCTTTGAAAATCCTGTGGAGATCCTCACTAGACACCAGTAGAATACCACCAATCATGAAACAAGCAAATATTACCCCAACCTACAAAGGAGGCAAAAGAAAGGAAGCCAAGAACTATAGACCCATATCCTTGACTTCCCATATTATCAAAATATTTGAGAAAGTCCTGAAAAGGCACATTGTCAGTTTTATAGAAAATGAACATCTCTTAGGACTTTCAACATGGCTTCAGACAAAAGAGATCCTGCCTTACTGAACTTTTAGACCATTGCAACACAATCCTACAATATTTGGGAGAAAACCACAATGTTGATGTCATCTATCTAGACTTTGCAAAAGCTTTTGACAAGGTTGACCATGGTATATTATTTCATAAACTAAAAGAACTCGGTATTTGTGGAAAAATAAGAAAATGGATCCATGCCTTTCTCTGACAGAAAACAAATAACAATTTTAGATGGAGCAAGATCTAGAGAAAAAGAAGTGATTAGTGGAGTGCCACAAGTTACAGTACTGGGACCAATTCTATTCATTATAATGCTAAACAATATAAACTGTAACCTAGGAAGCTCTCTCCTGTCATTCGTGGATGATACCAGAATACTAAGACCAATTACAGAAAAAGAAGACTGTAGAGCTATAAAAAGATCTACAAACTATATATGCATGGGCAGATGCAAACAATATAGCCTTCAATGAAGACAAATTTGAACTAATTAAGTATGGACCAAATAAATACCTGAAAGAACAATTCAACTATACTGGACCCATAGGAAAAGATATTGTACAAACTGATCATGTAAGGGATCTAGGGATTATATTATCTGAAGATGCAACATTCAACAGGCACATTGACAAAGTAACCTCATCATGCAAACAACTAATAGGATATACACTGAGGACATTCAGAACTAGGGACAGTATGACCATGCTTACCCTGTGGAAATTACTTTTCTTCCATGCATTGACTACTGCTCTCAATTATAGTTTCCCCACAAACAGAATGAATTGCAAAAAATTGAGGGCCTACAAAGAACCTCTGGTACTTACGTATTAATGAGGGGGCCACCACATACTGATGATTGGTTGTTAAGTTGTAATATTTTCGATAATTTACTCAGACTCATGGCCATCATACATATCATGAGAACATCTAGTAGAGTCAGGATTTCAACACTTTAAAAAGTTAACCACAAGTACAATTTCATCAACCCGGAAACTGGTACTCACACACAAAAGATCAAAAGGCTCTGGGGATCAGCTAAGTGGAGAAATAAAAAGTATCAAGGCACTGCACACCATCACCTAGAGTCATATCTTGCTGAATTTATGTGGCAACAGTTGGTACATGATCACAATCCATTCAATTCCATTCTTAATGCTATTAAAAATTTTTGGCCTCCTGAAACAAATGTAGTTTCTAATGTGTAACATATATTAATCATTATAAATATTTGAAATATAAATCATTATAAATATTTTTAAAAATATTGCTATTTAAAAAATATGATGTATTAGAAATTTTAAACTAACAAAAATATTATAACTTAACCTAACCAATCATCAGTATATATTAGGGTGTCCCAATTTTTTTTCTTAAGATGACCTGACCACTCGTGTCATGCCCGGATGTGGTTTGGGCTAAAGCATTGGCTGTGTGATTTTCAACTCAATCAGATGATATTTAGAGGTCCCGACATTTGATGACTTTTTTTTGGTTTTCAGAATTGATCATTATGGCATTGGGGTCATTCTCTGTCAGATCAACCAGTGCCTAACACCCTCATCTCTCAGATTTTGCTGAAATTTGGTTTATAGGGAGTTTGTGGGCCCTGAATCCATTTCTGAAATTATAAGGTCAATCCAACCAATGGTTCAAGAGATATGACCTCGGGAAATTTGAGGTCACTTGCGAGGTCACTAACATTTGGCGACCCATAACTTGGGTAATAATGGTCACAATTATATAAAAGTATATATATTTAGAATCGGAAAATGACAAGGAATCCAAATATGCAAGTTTTAGAACTCTAGGTTGAAAAATAAAAAAGTTACACTGTAACCAAAATTTGAGGTCACGATTTGACCTCTGGGGTATCAAATGAGAATTTTTTTTTTAAATGTAAAAAATGAAGGCATAGGCATTGGCTATTAGAATCAGCAAAAAAAAGTTTGTTTATGTTAGTATTTTTCATGTAAACTAACATATAGTGAAACCATATTCATAAGTTGTGCGTCAATTCTACCTATTTTTTCACACTTAAGCTCATAATTTGACCTATAGAAATTAAAATTACATTTTTTTATAGATATAAAAACAAAGGCAAAAAATGTAAAATTGTATTTCACTGCTAATCTACACTGGCAATAATAGTTATAATAGTGAAAAGGGAAGACCTACTTAGAGGATTCATGTGCTAGCCTAATACAATTTTTGCATGCTCGATGCTCTCATCAATTTCTTTTTGTGGAAAAATGTATTGAATTCTGCTGCCTCCTCTTAGGGTAGGACAACTCATTACAGTTAATTATGATGTCCTGGCACTGCACATGAATCCTTGTTTGATGGATAATAATATGCACTTGATCCTGATGACCCAGAGGGATGTAGAAAGTTCACAGTGAAATCATCAAACTCTTCACAATATTCCTCCACAATTCCATACCAAACTTGCATGTCATAAATGCAGCCAACATACTCTCCTGGTTTGACACATTTTAGGTTACCAAGCATTGCAGGTTCATTAGTAAAATGACTTTTCCTTATTCTTTTCTTTTCTCCAATGCCACTTGAAATGGGATACACCATCAGTTCTTCCTTGTTTAGGGGGAATAAATCTATGATATTTCTGAGTTCCAGGAATAGCCCTACTATCCTTGAATCGATGTTCCAACCGTTCTTCTGCATCTTTCAAATCAGCTGTAGTTACAAAGAAAAAATTTATCTTCTTGCTCAAGTTTTCTTCACAAAACATGTGTTCTGGTGTAAGAATTTGCCTCTCTGTAGTTCTCTGCAAACTGGCATGAGCAGTAGCTCTTTTCACTGTTACTCCAATCCCATCACATACATTTTTGCCATGGGATGTAGCAAAGAAGTGCCATTCACAAGACAGACCAAAATCCTCTTCATGGTAACAGAGATTTGTGAAGTTGTATCTGTTCTTATATTGGCCAGCACATCCATCTGAGAAATAGTGCACCTTCTTCAATTGTGGGCATCTGAATTTAACATATGTCATAAGCTTCAATATGAATGAATAAACCATTATAGTGTTGTGTTTTAGTGATGCAGATAAGAAACAGACACTAAAATGGCTAAGTTCCTGGTCTGCAGATGATCTATAATAGATGACAAAAGGGTGAACTGTACACTGTGAATTGTCCCAGTGAAACCCTTGGGCAGCATCCTGGACAATGAAAGAATAATTCTCAGAGAAATCACCTACTATAACTACCTCGCTCTGAGGTGGTAGTGTTTCTTTCAACTGCTTGAAGTACTGTGATTGTTGCTGAGCAACAAAGTGATGACGAACCATGCGGGATATTTTCATGCTTAGGGATGATAAGTATTCATGAAGTGGCTCCACCTTATCAACCATTGTACAACGGTCAACAGTCACCCATTGCTTGTAAGATATTTCATTTGGAGCTGATTTCACACAGTCAAGTAACTCAAGAAAATCCAGGACACCCTCTTCTCTTGGGCAATCATTGCAAAGTTGCATCATGCAAGTCTCTCTTTCTGTACTGCAGACACTGTAATCCATAAGATCCTTGTATGAAAGACCTCTTTCTCCCAATGCAGCCAGCTGCAATTTTGGATTTTGATGGTATGTGCAGACACAGACAGAATGAGTCCCCCACTACCGGCAAGCACACAATATGATGGCCGTAATTTTGCAAATGTGGAAAATCCTATTTTGGGATTCTTTTCATCATTTTTATATAGTTCAAACATCTCTCTTAAATTCCCGAGGACCAATCATTTTTGCACCTTCATTGCACCTTCAGCACTGATAACTTTCACGCAATCCTTTTGGCCAGGACACATACGACTAACCTCTTCTGACTCATAGAATCTTCTAACTATATCTTTGTGTTCTTCAGATATCACTTTTCCTTTGCTCATTAGTGGAATCTTCGGAAGGATTCCATGTTCTGATTTAAGTGAACGGCTTCTTTTCACCATGTATGTTGTAGTTTGAAAGAAACTAGCTGTTTTTTCAATTGTGTATGGTGAGAGTGTCAATATTTGTAGTTTGTGATGGTGACATTTGCTCTCCAGGAATGACTGTTTCAATTCATTCATTAATTTGTCTAGATGTTTTTCAGATTTAGTTTCAGGTTTTGAAGTATCACTTACCTCCTCGGTAATTTGAACACCATAACTGAGTTCTAGCCTCTCCTTCAGGTGTTTCTGAGCAGATGATAGCTTACCACGAGCCTTGCGCTTTTTCTGGCTTAATGACAGCCCTTCTGAAAAGAACAGAAAAAAAGGTTTCACACACCTGAATATTAGTAATTAAATATTAATTATAGTACCTTAAATGCTATATAATTGGCTATATAGTAGATCAAACAGACCTTGTAGTAAAGTATAAGTTATTATATTAATTTATTACTTACTTTTTTTAACTGGTGTTTGGTCCAGAAATGCTAGAACTGGTTCAACTGAAGTTGAAGGATTTTCCTTTATCAAGCAATCACTGTCATTGTCCAGATCTTGAATTGAAGAGATGTTACTCAAGCCACTGATAGTAGATGATTCATTTGAATCCTGCTCAGACTCGTTGTTTTCAGTGGTACTAAGTATAGTGGGGTTTTTCATTATCAGTGTCCAGCAGTTCACACACAACAATGAGTCTTTTTTCACTCTTCCAGCACATTTTTCAACAAGTACATCAGTCACTTTTCTAAGATTGATTGTTATGCGTTTCTGTGTTTTTGAATAGGGTCCTGGCAGTATTTCAAGTGCCGAACCATTGTATTTTGATCTGTAAAGATATAGTATTTACAATTAGGTAATATATATTTTTTAGAAAATATATAGCTATACACACTTAATATTTTAGGCCTTGATAGTCTCTGAGGCTCATTAAAACACCATACCCACCAGCCACCCACAGTGCTGGCTGGAACTGTACTAACCTGTAGACAAGGAATTTTGCAACTATCTGTGCTGATTCTGCACTTAGACAAGTAGCAACATGTTTCAACAGGTTTGTTTAGGCTACATGTGAGCTTAGTCTTCCCCTTTCACTATTATAACTATTATTGCCAGTGTAGATTAGCAGTGAAATACAATTTTTATTAAATTCTTGGAGCTTGAGGTCAAATTGATAGCTAAGATATAAAAATTCCTTGAAATGACAAGCAATTTATAAATATGGTGTTCACTTATAAGTTAGTTACATGAAAAGTACCAACATAAACAAACTTTTTATGATTGTTTCTATTAGTCAAGAACTCTGACTTTGTTTTTTATATCTATAAAAAATGTAATTTTAATTTCTATAGGTCAAATTATGAGCTTAAGTGTGAAAAAATAGGTAGAATTGACGCACAACTTATGAATATGGTGTTCACTTATATGTTAGTTACATGAAAAATACTAACAAACAAACTTTTTTTTGCTGATTCTAATAGCCAATGCCTATGCCTTCATTTTTTACATTTAAAAAAAAAATTCTCATTTGATACCCCAGAGGTCAAATCGTGACCTCAAATTTTGGTTACAGTGTAACTTTTTTATTTTTCAACCTAGAGTTCTAAAACTTGCATATTTGGATTCCTTGTCGTTTTCTGATTCTAAATATATATACTTTTATATAATTATGACAATTATTACCCAAGTTATGGCTCGCCAAATGTTAGTAACCTCGTGAGTGACCTCAAATTGCCCGAGGTCATATCTCTTGAACCGTTGGTCGGATTGACCTTATAATTTCAGAAATGGATTCAGGGCTCACAAACTCCCTATAAACCAAATTTCAGCAAAATATGAGAGATGAGGGTGTTAATTTCAATTTTTTTTGGTTGATCTGACAGAGAATGACCCATTGACAAGATCAAACATCAAGTTGTGGCTTCTTGAGAGGTCTCCGATAGCAGAGCTGGCTAAATCTCGATTACCAAGTAATATGGACATGTTGCTCCTTTTCTTCTACCATCACCGCGACCAAAAGAAGACAGATTCCAACAATGTCAAGGCTGTAATATCGGCTGTATTAGAAATCTGGGCTTGAGCCAACTCGAATCTGGCAACAACCTCCGTTCATGCTTCGACTAAACTGAAAGCTTTGGTTCAGAGGTATCGAAATTTGCATAAAAACAAGAACAAGACTGGAATGACTTACAATATGCAGCGGGATATATTCTTGGCTGATATGGAGGATATTTTTGATGTCGCCCACTCAGACATTCTGGATTGCGGAGATTATCCCTCTTGAATACAAGGAATTCCTCATTTCCCAAAGGGAAGATCGACATACGAGTTACATGGGAGGTGAAGATAGAAAATATAATGCAGCCACATTGAAAAGACAGGAAAGGGAAAGAGCTCTTGAGCGGGCACACCAGCGTCAAACGGAGGAGGCTCTAGCTGTAGGAGTCACAGAAGAGGCTACCGACAGCAGTTCTAGCACATCATCAGCTGACAGTGGAAACGAAGCCGTCACTTGTGGACTTAAACCTTCAAACGCTCCCAAACATGACAGACTAAAAGAAAGTCTGAGTGATCTTGACCTGGCAGCAACTTGGGATCGCGAGGGCCTTTCTGTTCGACAGGCAACATCAGCATTTGCTGCGACTGCAAAATCCCTAGCTCTCGGTCCTGACAGTGTTCCATCAAAGAGCACGGTTCACCGCTTCTGACAAAAGGCCCATACAATGATAGGGACCAATGTTATTGGCCACCTCGACTGCAGATCCACTGGGACACAAAGATACTCACTGACATCGAACAGGAGGGTAAGTCAGTCGATCGGATTGCTGTTGTGGTGACTGGGGATGGTGTGGAAGAGCTATTAGGAGCACCAAAAATAATAGACAGCACAGGACAGCAAATGGCAAGCGCAGTCCATCAAGCGCTCACCCTAGTCGGAATTGAGGACAAGATCATAGGCATGGTGTTTGACATGACAGCATCAAACACAGGGATAGTGCAAGGTGCGTGTGCGCGTTTGGAAGCGGCATTGGGAAGATCTCTTTTATGGTTTGCTTGCCGTCATCACGTTCACGAAGTGATTCTCAAGGATGTCTTCGTCGTGTGCCTAGGAACACCACCAAGTCCTCAAATCCCACTTTTCAGGAGATTCAAGGCGGCCTGGCCATCAATGAACCACTGTCAGTTGGATGCATTTGACAAGGACAAGGTGCCTAAAGCCTTCATAAATGACAATGCTTGCCTTTCACAAATGCGACTTGAGGTAATAGACTATCTCCACGATGCCCTAAGAAGTGGTAATCATCCTCGAGAGGATTATGAAGAACTTTCTCGACTGAGCCTCTTGTACCTCGGAGACGACGTAGGACATTACAAGCTTCGGCCTCCAGGGGCTTACCATCAGGCCAGATGGATGGCCAAAGGTATTTACTGCCTGAAAATAGCATTACTGCAGTCCCAGTTCTCCGAACTTCGTCTCCAAGAACTGCAAGGGGTTCGCCGTATGGCTCTCTTTGTGAGCCTGCCTTGTATACGTGCATCACTGGCACAAGGCTCCCATCGCCATCAAATCTCCCAAAAATGACGTTAGGCTGTGCAATCTTCTTGTAGGTTACCCTGACAAGGACATTGGAAACACAGCTTACCGGGCTGTGCTCCGTCATCTGTGGTATACCTCGGAGGACTTAATCTGTCTTGCACTGTTTGATGACAGAGTTGACGACAATAAAAAGCGTAACATGATGGCTAACCTGAAAAAGTGCCCTGGGAAAGGGCTCAAACAGGTCCAAGGCAAGGGACTGCAAGTGGATGGCCGTTTAAGTCCATGGGTGATGAGTCGATCCACCACACACTTCCAGTTTCTCCAAGTTGAGCCCACGTTCCTCACCAAAGACCCTGAAACATGGCCTACTGACAAAAACTACCGTCTGGCAAAGAGCCGACTGCAGAACTGATGGTGGTCAATGATGCAGCAGAGCGAGGCATCGCCCTCATTGAGAAATACACAAGCAAACATCTGCGCCATGATGAAGAAGACCTCCAGTTCCTCCTTCGAACTGTCCACTCACACCGACGGAATGTGAGCCAGAAGGGAACAAAAACGGATCTCATGAAACACGTGTTTAGTTAAAATGCATAAATGTGATGCTTTGAAATTGTTGTTTGTGTGTTAAGATTAAAATACATGTTTATTTTGTATAATCATCTTTGTGATGGAACTTTTGAGAGAAATATTTCAGTTAATTTGCCATTCAGTTAAGAGGAGAAATAAAGTGTTCAAAGTTTGGGACCTTTAAATTTCCTTCGATCTCTCTGAAATTTTACAGGAAGACTTCTAATGGGAAACATCAAAAGAGAGCAACACGAGCGGATTTGTATCCCGAAAAAAAATTTGGCCCCCTATGAGTTTGGGACACCCTAGTATATATATATCGGGTGGTCCGAAAAAAATGACGCATTTTTTAAAAATTAATATCTCAGTAACCCCCTTCCTTATCATGACAATTTTTATATGCAAGATACTTTCAAACTTCTTTTTTTGAATGCAAGAAATGGAATTCTGATATCTTTTATAGTTTTCTCGCAATTAACAAAAGTAACAACATGGGTCAAAAAAACGAATATCATGAGAAAGGAAAAATTTAATCAGAAATTTAACTAATTAATTTACAGTAAATGATCGATTGGACCACCACTCTGTTGACACACTAATCTAAGTCTTTTCTTCCACACAAAAATAATAATACTTACTTCATTAATGCCAATTTCTTGCCAAGATTCAAGTATTTTACTTTTTAATTCTGATTCGGTGAATTTTTCTCGTTGACCTCGGTAAACCTTCTCTTTTAGTAACTCCCAAATTGAGTAGTCCATAGGATCACAATCTGGGCTTTGTGGTGGCCACTCATTTTTCGTTATTAATTTTGGTGTATTGCTAATCAGAAACGACTGTGTGGCGTAGCTTGTATGCGATGGTGCTCCATCTTGTTGAAATATGAAATCATTTTCTTGATACAGGCGACGACAATCCGGCAACAATTTTGTTCTTAAAAGTTCAATGTAATTTGCAGAATTCACCTTTGTCTTTTCAGTTTCAATAAAATGAACATCTGTCTTGCCATTCCAAGAGACCCCTGCAGATATCATAACCTTTTTGGAGAATCTTGACGTTTCATGATACAATCTGTTTATTGAAATGTCACACTTTTTACCACGCCCGTAGACAACATCATTTTGACGGTTTCGCGGAAGTTCTAGAGTGAAATCTTTTTCATCCGTGAAGACTATCTTTTTAATATCAATGACAGAGAAATTATCAAGTAACTTTCTGCACCTTGTTTTTCTTTTATCCTTAACAGTATCACTTTTTCTAGAAGATACTATTCTTTTGAAGGCTTTTAGTTTTTGTGCTTTAATTATTCGGTGTACAGAAGTCTTTCCAATATTCAAATGTTTAGCAATTGTTCTTTGTGACAAATGACTTCCTGGTTTATCTTCTTGAGAGCAGATTTTATCGTTGATGTAATCCACATTTTCTGGAACCGAAGCTGTTTTAGGTCTACCGCTTCCTGGTTTTCTGGCAGTACTTCCCGATTCGCGAATCTTCTTTAAGAGTCTTTCCACTGCACGCCTTTTCCACTTTTTGCCGGGAAACTCTTGCAATAACCTTCCAGTCTTCCATCCTTTTTCACAGTAACAATTTTTAATGAGAATACGATCTTCCTCTGACAACATCATTAAGGGTACTGACGAATTGTTAAAAAATAAAAATATCCACAATTTGACTTGTTCATTCCTGTAGAGTTTTGTAATAACTTGCAAAAATATCGCATGATATCGTATAAAAATGATATCGTATAAAAAACGGATATTATATTGCGATTTTTGTTTTTTTGACCCATGTTGTTACTTTTGTTAATTGCGAGAAAACTATAAAAGATATCAGAATTCCGTTTCTTGCATTCAAAAAAAGAAGTTTGAAAGTATCTTGCATATAAAAATTGTCATGATAAGGAAGGGGGTTACTGAGATATTAATTTTTAAAAAATGCGTCATTTTTTTCGGACCACCCGATATATATATATGTGTTGGCCCCCCTGTTAATACGTAAGTACCAAACCTTTACCTCATATTAAACAACCTGATGGGCAACAGGTGAGTAAAAACAAATTAAACTACTGGGATAGGCTCAGAGACCTTGACCTTTATTCCAGAGAGAGGAGGTGGTTTGAGAGATACATCCTAATCTACACCTGGAAAATTCTAGAAGGGCTTTTAGTTCCTCCAATAATGAACCAATTGTGCCCACCTTGACAAGAACTAGTAGAATGTGTCAAAAACATCACCTCCCACCAAACAGTCTGAGAAGGATTCAAACCCTTCAATATAATAGTATCTCTGGTTAATGAGTTTTATCATACTCAGAATATCAAAAGCAAATATAATTATAAAATATTAAAGCATAATTTTCTCATCATTTTCATATAAGTCACTATGCTCGCAGATGCGTCCTTACCAAATTATGTAGATTTGAATATTATGACATTTTTGCGACATTTTTTTCCTACCCTCCCAATATTTGCCTGGTGACATCATGAAAATATGATATATGAGCTAGGCTTAGGCTATTTTTTTGCTACTCTGCGACTTAATTAGTTTGATATTTTCTGTTCTGGCTATTTTTGTTTTTGTAATTGGATTCAGTTTGGTTGTGTTTGTGATAGAATTATGACGTGTTGTTCGTGTGGTTTCTGACTTTGAGAACTTGACTCGTCATGTGCCCTAGATGAAGAGAAAGCATTGGATGTTTTTATCAATTACGGCATTATTCTCTCATCCTTAACTTGTCCAAAATGTGACAGTGAGTGCCTAATACAAAAAGATCAGAAGATATTTAGGTGAAATAACCAATATTAACCGGTTAGGCTAACTGAATGCCCTTGATGATTGGTTAGGTTAAGTAATGATATTTTCATTAGTTTTAGGCATTTTAGGTTACTATTTCCACTATGTTAGTTTTAGGGTTAGGTTAATACCAAAATACATTTTTTGGTAATTATTTGTTTTTTTACCCAGTCTCTTTTTATAATGAGAGCAAACTTTTCTGGTCAATTTTGAGGTGTTCTGCACGAATCTGCCATCCATTTCCTGTGCAAATGCGTAGTTTTCGAGATATTGTCATCTTGAAAACTACGCATTTGCACAGGAAATGGATGGCAATTTCGTACAAAACACCTCAAAATTAACCAGAAAAGTTTGCACTCGTCATTTTCGTTTAAACTAACGAATTTAAACAAAAATATCATGACAACCTAACCAATCATCAAGGGCGTACAGTTGACCTAACCGGTGTCACGTACTGAACTGTCTGCAAAACATTAGGACCAATCAATTTGTGATGCATGATCTTTATGGGGGCTCCACCCCTGTACCCTCGAGACTTAAATTATACAAATGATAATGTAATAACATGTGCCAACCTTGCATGGGTAGTGCGCTAAATTTCGCCTGCCCTTAAACTGAAATGACACGTTTATTTTTAGGATTTTTTTTACGGTACCTAAAGACCTTCTGGTCTTTTCTTAAAATACAAGCACTAATGCATTTAGAGCAGGTCACGGATGTCTTAATTATTCTGTGATTGAAAAAAAGGTCTAAACTCTTGTCTTCATCGAGGGCAATATGGCGGATCACGTCTTCAAAATCAAATATGCATAACTGACAAGTCATACTTCGTCACAAAAAAAAAAAAAAAAAAACCTGGAGAGAGTTCAACAGATGAAAAATTGCTAAAAATTATTTATTTGTAAAACAGGACAAATTGAATTGCGCAGAAGTAGCCAGAATCACCCAAAATAAGAAATATTCACCAAATAGTCGATATATATACGGTATATTGAAAAAACACCAAAAATAGGGGTAAATGTACAGTATTACACCCGTCTCCCTTTCGAGGTGAAATTTATGTTTTTCCTATAGTTTTTGATGTGTTTTGAATGAATCTGACCTTCAAAACCGTCGGAAATAACTCATTTTTGAGATACCCCCCATAACCCCCCCTCCCCCCCAGCCAGCAATCGAAAACGAGTCATTTCCGACGGTTTTGAAGGTCAGATTTGTTTAAAACATCAAAAACCATAGGAAAAACATAAATTTCACCTTCAAAATTGACCTAACCTATCCTAATCTAAATCACTTATAGTCTTGTAGGCAGCCCAGGAATCACTATAAATCACAGAGCCAGGCCTAATGTACTTCTTAATGAGTGGAATGAGTATTCCATTCCGTTACGAAAGTAATTCAAATTCGAAATGGATTGAGCGCAGTGATTGGGCAGACATGTAATGAACACACAAACAAACGTACGAACACACACTAGATACACACTAAAAATATTCATATCTCGAAAATGAAGCATTTGCGACGGAAATGCTATAGAAGGAAAGTGTCTTAGAATTAAAAAATCTACTTAATGAACATATAATAATTGCTGGACATTAGACGGGTATAATAGTAGAATAATACCAAAATAGGAAATATATTTGGTTATTATTCGTTTTTTGACCTAGTCACACCCAGCTATAACAGCAATATATATTGAATAACCAATCAAAACTGAATAAGAAAATATATATATTATCTTGTGCAAATTTGTATAAAATGTGTTCTTTTATTAAAATATATTTCCTATTTTTGGTATTTTTTCAATATATATATATATTATATATATATATATATATATAGACTATTTGGTGAATATTTCTTATTTTTGGTGATTCTGGCTACTTCTGCGTAATTCAATTTGTCCTGTTTTACAAATAAATCATTTTTAGCAATTTTTCGTCTGTTCAGTTCGGTCTTTTTGTGACTAGAAGTATGACGTATCAACGTGATCTGCCATATTGCCCTCGCTGAAGACAAGCTCGTTTAGACCTTTTTTTCAATCACAGAATAATTAAGACATCTGTGACCTGCCCTAAATACAATAGTACTTGTATTTTAAGAAAAGACCAGAAGGTCTTTAAATGCCGTAAAAAAAATCCTAAAAATAAACAGGTGTTATTTCAGTTTAAGGGCAGGTGAAATTTAGCGGACTACCCATGCAAGGTTGGCACATGTTATTACATTATCATTTGTATAATTTAGGTCTCGGGGGTACGGGGGCAGAGCCCCCATAAAGATCATGCATCACAAATTGATCGGTCCTAATGTTTTGCGGACAGTTCAGTACGTGACACCGGTTAGGTCAACTGTACACCCTAGATGATTGGTTAGGTTAAGTCATGATATTTTCATTTAAATTCGTTAGTTTAAACAAAAATGACGAGTGCAAACTTTTCTGGTTAATTTTGAGGTGTTTTGTATAAAACTGCCATCCATTTCCTGTGCAAATGTGTAGTTTTCAAGATGACGATATCTCGAAAACTACGCATTTGCACAGGAAATGGATGGTAGATTCGTGCAGAGCACCTCAAAATTGACCAGAAAAGTTTGCTCTCATTATAAAAAGAGACTGGGTCAAAAAACGAATAATTACCATATATTTTAATAAAAAAAAATATTTTATACAAATTTGCACAAGATAATATATACCGTATATTTTCTTATTCAGTATTGATTGGTTATTCAATATATATTGCTGTTATAGCTGGGTATGACTGGGTCAAAAAACGAATAACAACCCATTTTTCTAGTAATATTTGATGTTTTGCTTAGATTTTGACCTCCATTTCCCTTGAAAATGAGCCAAACTTCAAAGTACTATAACGGTGTTGGATCTCATTTCAGAGGGAAATGGAGGTCAGATTTGAACAAATCACATCAAATACTACTAGAAAAATGTATTTTGGTATGTAAAATGACTGAGTTACTCAATATACATAATTACCATATCTCTAGGCAGGGTTCTCACCTGTTTAACTCCTTGCCTCAGTACCTCAGAGATATAAGTGCAATCCTAGTAAATACTTTTAAAAAAACACTTGGACATGTTTTTAGCCAACATACAGGACCAACCCACAGTGCCAGGGTATTCCTTTGCCAGACCAGCCCCCACAAATTCAATAGGGGACCAAATCGTATGGCAGGAGCAAGAGAAAAGGGTGGCAACCCCGTCATGGCCCTGCCTCAGGGGGGCGCTGAGCAGACTTCGTGGGAGCAGCACATCCTTGAGGTGGTAAATTTCAAAGTAAATTTCAAGGTAAATAGCTCATGACTTAGATAGCCTCAATAGGCCCCAGTGGCTTCATATTTTCAAAATGAAATGTAATAAGATACCAGCAGTGCCTGGCATTTTAGTACCCATCACTTAAACTGTGATTAGTTATACTTAGTTCAACTTCGATAAAGTTAACTTACGCATTATATTTGTTTGCAGTGGGAGTAGACATTTTTAATATCTTTAGGAACTTAAAACTTCAAAGATATGCAGACCGTAGAGCAGGATAATAGGGCTAAATGTGTTTACTCTTAGGAGACGACCTAGGAATAGGCTAAAAGGTGTTAAGCCTATTTCTGCAGACCAATTTAGTTTAGAATCAGATTTCGGAGTTCTGGGAAAATTGTAACCTCGGTTAAATGTCAGGTAGTAGAACTACGGTAGGCCTAAGTATTATATGACAAGACTAATTCCCAAATTGGAAGACTTAACAAAAATAGTCATAGCCCAGACTAAGTCAGTCAAAATTCTAATAAAAATGTTTGCTTCTATTTATATGAATTCACTATAGCTTTGGCGATCTGAAGACCTAATTTAGTATAAATGTATTTACGCTGATAATTTGTGTCACCGACTTCAATTTCACATCTTACATCGGTCAACTTTATTCTCAACATTGGACTCTCACCAGCTTCGTTTGGCAAGAATGTCTTTATGAAAGAAACTGCAACAGTATTGTTCAAAATAACGTGCACAAAACAAATATGATAAAATAAATAAATAAACAAACAAACAAACAAGAAATTAACTCCCCCCCTCCCCCCTCACGACAGTAGTCACAGCTTCTACCATACACAGTGTAAACTGTAGTGTGGTCAAACAGGTTATATTTTAGGCTGTTTACAAATAAAGCATTACAAAATAAACAAACAAAACATGTTTATTGCCGATCATTCACAATCCATAGCCACTTAACCTAACATACAAGTACAATCTTACGCATTATACACTCAACTTAATACAAAAATAAGGCCAATATAGCCACTTAACCTAGCATACTGGCATACTATTTGATTAATTATCTGGCAATTTTATATATACTAGTACAGTTCCCGTCACTTCGCTGACGGTTAGACAGGCTAAACTACAAAAAAAGAACCCAGCCGTGAAAATTTTGAGCTTCACATTGTGTCAACATTTCTGAATCTGGTATCTCCCAAAACCTCCTCACCCCCACTCATACAACTTGGGGGCTAACCCCCTCCCCCATTACCCCCACCCCTCCCCATTACCACACCCATCCCCCATTACCCCCACCCCCACCCTTCCGCCCACCCCAACCCTTCCCACCACTCCCACCCTTCCCCCCACCCTCACCCTTCCCCCATTGCTAAACTACAGAAAAGAACACAGTCATGAAAATCTTGAGCTTCACATTTCCGCCCGTAATACAATTTCTGAATTTTTTTTACAATTTCTGAATTTTTTTCTCACAATTTTTTCTCACAATTTCTGAAAGTGTGACGGACGGACAGACGGACGGACAGCTCTCTTATTATACTGTAGTATAGATTGTTACTAGTACAGTTCCCGCCGCTTCGCTGACGGTTAGACAGGCTAAACTACAAAAAAAGAACCCAGCCGTGAAAATTTTGAGCTTCACATTGTGTCAACATTTCTGAATCTGGTATCTCCCAAAACCTCCTCACCCCCATTCATACAACTTGGGGGCTAACCCCCTCCCCCATTACCCCCACCCCTCCCCATTACCCCACCCATCCCCCATTACCCCCACCCCCACCCTTCCCCCATTGCTAAACTACAGAAAAGAACACAGTCATGAAAATCTTGAGCTTCACATTGCCGCCCGTAATACAATTTCTGAATTTTTTTTACAATTTCTGAATTTTTTTTCTCACAATTTCTGAAAGTGTGACGGACAGACGGACAGACGGACAGCTCTCTTATTATAATATAGATAGAAGATTACACGAGACATCATTAACGGAAAAAGATCATTTGTATACGTAAGGGAAAATAATTATAGCTTAATGAAGAAATCAGAGAAATTATGAAAATAAAAGAGTTTAATAAAAATGCTGATGAATTATGGGAAGCTGAGTTCGGATATGATTTTGTGGAAACTATATTTTAAATTATTAATTATACAACAACCAAAACATCTTTGTTGCGGATTACTCACAATCTAGAGCCATTTAATCTAACGTACAAGTACAATCTTACGTATTATACACTGAACGTAATACAAAAATAAGGCCACCATAGCCACTTAACTTAACATACAAGTACAAAAATAAGGCCAGTATAGCCATTTAACCCAACATACAATATGCGGGCACGTGCAGAGAGGGGGAGAGCTACAACTTGAGCCCTCCCATTTGTCCCTTCATGCCTCAGAAGTGCCCTTTTTTCCATAAATGTATAAATGCTGTGAAGAGACTTATTTTTTTGACGGGGGAGGAGATGGTGCCCTTTTTGTTAACTTTCAGCACCCCTCCCCCCCCATCTGAAGTGTCCTGTGCACGGGCCTGACAATATGCATATATAATCTTTGCTACATTACAAAAATAAGGTATTGTAAACCAGCAGTTGTCTGAACCAAGACTGCCATATAGGTGAGAGGTACACAGTATCTGAAGACAGGACATTGCACAATAACACATTGGAGCTGTTTTGGACCCCAGTAATGAAGTTATATATATTCTTCCGGATTAACATTTGGCTGGTAGGTAGGTTACGCGTAGTAAACATAAAACTGGCACTGCACCATTTCGGTTCCCTACATAGCATACGAAAAATATTATTATAAGCAACAGAGAGTTTATTCATAGCAGTTTTTGTACAGTTCCACTACAGATGGGATGTATAGAATGCAGTACAGTAAGTTCTAAAAAGATAAGTTTTAACTGATTCTGAACACATACCAAATTTCCTTACTAGCATGATGCTACCCTGTACATACAGCTTTTTACGTTGCCTCTCAATATCAAGTTCATCTCGCAGGTCGTGAGTAATTACATGACCTAAGTATTTACATGAGTCTTTGACAGGTAGTGTCTGACCATTCATTTCAAAAGCCCCACATGATACATGTTTCAGTAGATTACACCTAAAAATCAAAATACAACTCTTTGCCCCATTATAGGTGATGTCATTTTCTATAATCTAACTTATGAATAGCCTGCCAGATTTCGGAGTCATTAATTAGTAGCTCCTCAGAGCGTTCTACATTTAGGCATATATTTAGTCTATCCCCCCGAGACAATTAAGTAGGGTTTTATAATGATTTTTCCACAGTTCTGCAATGGTTTTTGCACCATATACACACCCTCTATTATATTTGGGAAGGTAAGATTACTATTGTTAATTTTATGAAGCTCAGTAGTATAGCCGAAAAAGGTTAGAGTGCAAGAATGTTGCAAGTGATTACGTAATGTTGCAAAGGGGGTGGGGGATGTTGCAAAAAAAGAAAAAAAAATACCCGAAAGGGCCCTTTGTTGCCAACTGAGGTTGCAAGGGGCATGCAACTTGGAGGTGGAGTTCTCCCCCAAGCTATTCCCCCCAAAGGGCCAGAAAGGAGAGAAAAGAGGAGAGAAAGGAGGAGAGGTGTTCACCTGGCAGGAGCCAAGTGCATATTAAGACTTCAGCCGAGTAGGCGTTGTTTTATAGGCTCCTAATCAGCCAGTTGGCTGAGCCAAGGGGGGAGGGGTACACCTGAAGGGGAGAGAGCGAGAGAGAGAGAGTAGTTGCCTTTGATTGCAAGGCATGCAACTTGGAGGCGGAGTTCTCCCCCAAGCTATTTTCGTTTACCTAACCTAAGAGGCCTCTAAGGGGTTTTCCCAAAGGGCCAGAAAGAGAAGGACCAGAGGTCCTTGCTCGGCTGGGAGCCGAGCTTGAATGATTCTTTCATCAGCTTCTCGGTCTTTTATAAACCTCTATTCTGGCTGAGTTGCCAGATAGCGTCATGTATTCAGTTGCCAGATAGCGCCATGTATTCCAGATAGCAAAAACCATATATTAATCATCCATTTAAATAGTGTACCACAATATATGACGGTAGATGAATCCAGTCAAATTCTGTTTATTAAATAAATAATTTTTACACACTTAATTTTTATTATAAATATTTAAGTCACGAAACGAAATGAAAATTTATGAAACACACGAGCCTCATCCCCCGCGAAGAAAATTGAAAAAAAACGAAATTTAAAGAAATTAATCAATTGAAATTAGCCAAAACACAATCCGCTATAACGGGGTCGGTTTCGAAAATGAAAATTTATGAAACACACAGAGCCTCATTCCCCTGCGAAGAAAATTGAAAAAAACGAAATTTAAAGAAATTAATCAATTGAAATTAGCCAAAACACAATCCACTATAACGGGGTCGGGTCTCATTCCCCCCCAATCCCCTGCGAAGAAAATTGAAAAAAGCCGAAATCTAAATTACTTCTACAATGAAACACATTCTCAATGCGCTTACGAAGAAACATATATTAATCAAAATACCACAATATATTTATATAGTTAATCAATTGGAAGATTCAACCATATAAAATACCACAATATATTTATATAGTTAATCAATTGGAAGATTCATTTAAACACACGTTCCAATAAATCATTTATTTCCTATTTAAATAGCGAAAAAGAAAAACGAAAGAAGAAACGAAGAAAATTGCAAAAAAAACGAATTCTAAAGAAATTAATCAATTGAAATTAACCAAAACACACGATCGTATTCTCAAATCTATACACACACACGCACACACACACACACACACACGCACACGAGGAAAGGGATATCGACAATCTGGGTCAAATCGGTTCACCTATTGCCAGAGGCGATTTTTTTTCTGACCATAATTACCTTTCTCCCAGACAGCTTGAACAAAACCTCTCTCGACTCCATTTCTTAGATATGCCCACATTAATATATATATATATATATATATATATATATAGAGAGAGAGAGAGAGAGAGAGAGAGAGAGAGAGTTTTGTTCAAATAACGGAATATGCTTGTATCTTTTGCCAGCAAATTCCATTCACGTAACCTAGAATTTTCTATCACCCATAGTTTTCGAGAAAATAATATTTCCATTTACTCAGTTTTCCCAAAATATTATTTAAAATTAAGTGTACTAATTTAAATTTACTTTCTTTTTTCCAGGTTAACTATACCCACAATTATAATAAATAATAATCGAATTACGGACGATTGTTCGAACACAATTGTTCGAACACAATTGTTCGAACACAATTGTTCGAAAACCATAGTTCGAAAAACAGTTGTTCGAAGCAACAATTATTCGACGTTATAATTGTTCGAATGAACAACCAACTAAATAAATCTTAGTTGCCAAGACGCAAATACGAAGATGTAAATAAGAAGGTTAGCCTCTTCATTTAAACTATAACATTTATAGTGCTGCAGTTAAACCACCCTTAAAATGGCAGAGTTTGTTTCTAGTGAGAAAGGAAAGCCAATGCTCTTAGTGAATGGGTTTTTATATGTAAGAGACCTAACCTAACCTACCTAACCTAACCATAATTTGCAACTATAGTTTACCTTGACTTTCATATGCTTCTATCCTGTTTTATTAATAAAGATTTTTAACTTTGAATAACGTATGAATAAAGATTTTTAACTTTTAATGTTTTTAATACTTTTTGTTTTTCGAACTATGGTTTTCGAACAATTGTGTTCAAACAATTGTGTACAGGACCTGCATTGTCTATAAGGGGAAACTCTGAGTAAATGGAAATATTATTTTTTCGAAAACTATGGGTGATAGAAAAATTCTGAAACCGGAATCAGTATCAAAAGTTCTATAAGAATCACCAAATAATTTTCGTTGTACCCTAGTGCAATTTCTCGCCGAATTGGAAAGGTTTTCACTCCGCCTTAGACCCACAGTTTAACGTGGAAACTGAATGCTTTTTTAAAAATATAATTAGTTCATATTTCTTTATATCCTCTCGATTACATTAGTGACTAATGATGCGGGAAACTCTGAGTAAATGGAAATATTATTTTCTCGAAAACTATGGGTGATAGAAAAATTCGGAAACCGGAATCAGTATCAAAAGTTCTATAAGAATCACCAAATAATTTTCGTTGTACCCTAGTGCAATTTCTCGCCGAATTGGAAAGGTTTTCACTCCGCCTTAGACCCACAGTTTAACGTGGAAACTGAATGCTTTTTTAAAAATATAATTAGGCTATATTTATAATTTCTTTATTATAAAATAAGTTAACAATTGAAATTATGTTAACACAAGAATTTGTGAAAACATTACTAATAACTTGTAAGTAAAAATAAAAATATAATATAAGGGACTACCATAGAAATGTAAGTGTCTATAATTTATTCACAAGAAACACGATTTTATATATATGTTACTCGTCCGGACCCGTTATAGCGGATTGGTACACATCATAGCTCCACCCAGCTACATCGGCAGCCAATCACTACGAACATCTGGTCTTTTGGGGCGGAGCTTGGCGATTGTGCATATAAAAGGGGATATTTTTCAGTTGGGAGTAACAGTAGCTATTTTCGCGTCAGTGAATAATCATTCCCTCCACCATGGACCTGTACGTCTCCCCAGATTTGTATGAAGAAAGTGATACTGCAGCATTAACGGCAATTAGTCTTTTCAATGCGATTGACCGTGATGAATTATTTCCAACGCAAACCGTTGAAGATATTTGCAGTGACGCTCCTTACAATCCGACGCAAGGGACTACCATAGAAATGTAAGTGTCTATAATTCGATTTTATATATATATGGAGAGTTGTAGTATCTCGTCAAATAGATACTCGCCAAAATTTTTTATGGCAATCAATGTTATTTGGTTTTACTTCTTACCCCATTATGCTAAAATCGAAATTTTTTATGGCAATCAATGTTATTCCTCTTAAATGAACCAAAGATATCTTCACATAATGGGGATCTGTCTGTATACTCTGTATATGTTTTAAAAGAATGAACATTATTCCTTTAAGGTCCGATGAGGATTTGACACGTGTTATACAATCTTTTGAAGAATCTCGTGTCATGAACACGGAGGATATACTGACAGTCAGCAATGTCACACATCCTCCACCATGGACCTGTACGTCTCCCCGGAATTGTATGAAGAAAGTGACACTGCAGCATTAACCGCAATTAGTCTTTTTAACGCGATTGACCGTGATGAATTATTTCCAACGCAAACCGTTGAAGATATTTGCAGTGACGCTCCTTACAATCCGACGCAAGGGACTACCATAGAAATGTAAGTGTCTATAATTCGATTTTATATATATATGGAGAGTTGTAGTATCTCGTCAAATAGATACTCGCAAAATTTTTTATGGCAATCAATGTTATTTGGTTTTACTTCTTACCCCATTATGCTAAAATCGAAATTTTTTATGGCAATCAATGTTATTCCTCTTAAATGAACCAAAGATATCTTCACATAATGGGGATCTGTCTGTATACTCTGTATATGTTTTAAAAGAATGAACATTATTCCTTTAAGGTCCGATGAGGATTTGACACGTGTTATACAATCTTTTGAAGAATCTCGTGTCATGAATACGGAGGATATACTGATCAGTCAGCAATGTCACACCGAAATAATGTAAGTGTTTTTCGATCTTTTTAGGGTAAGAAGACAATATATTTTCATAAATTTATTAAATGAAAGAAATCAGTACAATAACCAACTACAGAAATATCGTTACAAATATACGAACAAAAACATTATACTATACAACGAGTACGTACAATTGGAAAACGGATTTTTATCTGTCTGCATACCATTTCATCGTTTCGGCGAGTGTGACACGGGTCAAATAAATTTAAAAAATTTATAAATTCTTTATCACATGACATATGCGTGAGAAATGAGACGCAGTACATTCCGCAAACATTAGTAAAATATCCTTGTATACGAAATGGGTTCCATACAACTTCGGGAATATGTAACTGAGCGAGAAATTTTACAATAATAGGGTCACTCCAGGGTTGAGTACCGAGTGAATCAAAATAGTACAGGCGCTGTCTATTTTTAAAATAGACAGCGATCCAGTGAATCCCTTCATTACCGATGACATCTGTGTTCACAATAAGACTACCGCATTCTCGCGTACTTGGCAAACTCAATGTTTCATTCTTCGCAAACACTCCGATAAATTTGGAACGTGTGACTCGTTCCATTACTTTCTGAAGTGTATTAGCATCCATTTTAAAAGTCAGTGATAACGCTCCTAAATCTATCTACTTCTATTAGGGCTTGCGATTCGAGATATACTAGTACACTAATAGGAGCGTCTATAGGCTTGGCGAATTCCAGCCGCACTGAGATGTTTCCGCTCTGCTGTGGGGTTAAATGGGTATTTACGCTAGCAGATAAGTCAGGTGTAATGTCAAACGGATAAAGGTTAAATTGATCAATGAATTCTTCCTGCGTTACCCCATTACCAAGCTCATCACAATCACCTGCAATATGGGTCAGATTACTATAGGCTCTGGCACAAAGAGGTAACACAGCGTCTGATGAATAGTCCGTACCCATTGTTCCACCCAAAGCAGTGCCATTAACGTATAGAGTTATATTTTTAAGTCCGAAATTCTCGAATTTAAAGGCACTCTTTTTATATTTTCCATTCACCGAAGCATGGTCCTGCATGCCGATTAATATCCTTTTAGGAAGATTTCCCAGGGCAATGTTTTCTATCTGCTTCGATGCCAACCCTGCAGGAACCGTATATAGTTTGATTTGCACTCTGTTAATAGGATATTTCACTGTAGCGTTTAGTAAATTTTTCTCAATTTCTAGTTGTTTTGGTGAACTTAATTTCACTCGCCGTACGCGGAGGTATGTGTCCATAATGTGAACCACAACGGGCTTTGCACCCTCCTCTTGATCAGCATCCAGATTTAAGCAGATCTCAGGACTCGTGCGGGTGAGCTTTATTTTCATATCCACCCCGTTGACAAGCAACTTCTCCTGGAAAGTGAAATCTGTGTGCAACCGTCCAAAACACTCGTATATTTTCTTTTTAGAATTTTTAAATTTGTCCTTTATACTTTCATCTTTAGTTTGATAATATCCCTCGGCACTTAAAAAGGTAGCCTTCGCTTCTTTGGAAAAGTTGAGGACATTTTCCAGATAGGCTCGTAGATGATAGTACCCCGTGCCTGCCGATATGTTGGTCTGATTTAAATATACGTCACACTGGTTGAATATGGAGTGCAGAAAGTTTGTTTCAGGGTATACAGCATATTTGTCATCGCAGACCGTTCCATCAGAATGGGCTATACGTAGCTTAGCGTACATGTGCACACAGCTTGGATCAAAAAAGTAAGGACCTGAGCTGGGTATCACGAATTCTATAGGTGCACTCGGGGAACTAATTGTGTTTAAAGGGTTAATTGTAATAAAGTCACTGTGCTCAATAGAAACTTGGGTTGGAGGTAGCTCAAAAAGGGACAGCTCCGATTTACAGCATTGTGAACTACATGGGTGGATGAAGCGTGCCATGGCGAAATAGTGACTCCTCTCTCGACAAGTGGTAAACAAACTATGATTCATGAGATCAATGTCCTTAGCTTATATCAGTCAAAAAAGTGGTCAACCATAGGTTTCATTCGCTTACAGCACTTCTTTTTTGATAGCCTTTTACGTTTAATACCACGTGACCCCTTCTTCTTCCGGGCAGCCCGCTTCTTCTTCTTCCCGCCACCACGCATTTTTCTCTTTGCATCTTTGATGATTTCGTCCGTGTACGCTTTAAATTTTTTTAGAGCCTCTTTAGGTTTAGCCCCGGCCAATATGTCTTCTGCAGTGTTAATACCTGATTGTAGCGCTTTCCTTCCAAGGTATCTGGCACCCCTCTTCAGCAAAGGAACAGCCGTACGTAGTATGGATGAAAAAATGGACCCAAGTCCACTACCGCGCTGGTATCGCACCCCTCGATAGACGGTGAAAGGCTTTCTATCCATTATAACTCAGTGCGTCGAAAGTGTAGCTTCACTGTTAAGCTCCCGTTACCGAATGGGAAGTTTTCACCCTCAATCGTTCTTATATATATTGAGATATTGGTTATTAAATTAGTTGCGACATTCACATAATGGGGTCTGTCATATGTAATACTCAAACTCCTTCCTCTATGGTTGGGGATGTGAGCAATGCGCAGCAGGCGTGCCTGGGTATCCCCAACAAACTGGTGCTCCACTATATTACTGTAAATATAGCACATGTCTGGGGACCTTTCAGCCAATTTCTCCATCTTCAATTGATACATTAATCTGGACAAGTCTCGTGAAATGTGTCTCTTTGGAAGGCTGCGCTATATCGGCCATTGGCTAGAATTTGGAACTTTCTATGGTCTTTAATACGTCTGTTAGTCTTTGATTTTAGGATTAGTGTATGTGCAGGGTTGTTTACGATTTCGTATACTAAATCATTCGTAAGGTTTGAGTTTCTTAAACTTACGTTTAAGCCTCTCACAACATCCTCGGCCGAACCATATTGACCCGGTCCTAGTCTTACTTCTGTACTGTAATACCGTGCAATCTTAGTCCGAGCGATACGCATAGTTTCATCCATAGCTACCCCAGCTTTTTCACACTCGTCAATGTCTCTAAGAATCGTAAAAACGGTTTCTTTATGTTCAATATTTAAAAAGATGGTGTCCAGCTGAATTTCGCATATCCCCACCTCATACGAATCACGACCCAATTCAATGTGCTTGTGGAGTTCTGTTACAAAGTTGGCTAGTGTGTTGTTAGGGTGTACAGACAGGGACGAGGAGGACGGGAGTGTGACGTAGAAATGGTTAGGAGCCATGTTGCATACTATTTAAGCTTCATTATTGCATCAGCTTTTATATAGGTGTTGAAGCTTTCTGGGTACCCTAGCCATTTCACCAGGTACATTTTTCTCTTTCCTGAACCTTTGCTTCCTAAAATTTTCTCAATTTTAAACACATTTTTTCCTAAATTAAACGCAACTTTCTGCAATTCCTCGCGGTAAAAGCCTCCTGAGATTTCTTCCCCATTCAAATCTTCAATGTAATACATCATTATCTCACCTTTAGGTCTCATAGCCCTAACTTTAAAAATCTCGCGTGTCCATCCTTGCTCAAAACCCTTTGCGAATTTGTTCCCCGAACGCGACAGCCTTACATAATCATTGATTTTGAAGCGCGCAGAGTGTGGTGGTGGTGGTGATCCATCTCTCCTCGGGAGCGTACCTCTTTCTAAAACTTCGTTAGGTGTTGTCCCAATCGTGCGATGGTGTGAGCGGTTGTAGGATGACGCCAATGATTCCAGAATGTCTAGAAATCTGTATGTGTTTTTATGTGTAAAATAACGGTGCATGCGTTCCTTTATGGTGCGCTGAACTCTTTCAGCTAAAGAAGCCTTATGTATAGAATTGGTTGTGTAATAGCTGATATTAAACTCTGTCAACATGTTCTGAAAAGCACGGCCTATAAATTCCTTCCCCATATCCGTACAAAAATAGCCAGGAACCCTGTTTTCTTTTAACATTAGCGTTTTGGTGGCTTTAGCAACTGTTTCAGGTGATTTATTTTTCAGAGGAACTAGCCACAGATATCTAGAGAATACGTCTATTATGAATAGAATGTAGCGGTAACCATCGTTATACACAGAATATCTTTGCATGTCTGTTAAATCTGCTTGCCAAATAGAATCAATCGAGGAAGCCGTTGTCTTGGCTGTTTTAAACCTTTTTCTCACAGGCTTATGAAGCGTATAAGCGTCCTGCTCCCTCAAAAATCTTTCAACATCTTTTTTTCCTACTCCGTAAACACTTCTGTACAGTCTATCTACGCCGCCGTAAGAGGATGGGTAGAAATGTCATAATAGCGTTTAGTTAATACGTTAGCCATTTGCGTATTTTAGATGCACGTGGGTAGGGTTGGTTTAACCTCTTCTTGCTCCTCTTCAAAGGTGTTACCGCCGGGGGTGACGGCGCCTTCAATTGTGTCACAGGCGTTGCATGTTCCAAGTCTTTTAACCTGTTCAGATTTCCTATCAACGTTTTAGGGACATTTATTTGTTGTAGTCTTGCTTTAATATGCTTCCATCCTGATGGTGATGGCCTATCCCACTTTCTCACCAGATCATGGACAATGTCTACGATATTCGATCCCTGTACCTTTGATCCTTCCACAATGATCTCCCCTGTATCGGTCCATTGTATGGCGGGATCCTCATTCAATAGATTATAAAGACTTAAGCCTTTACTCCTCAATGTATGTGGGAGGGTACTTTTTAATACATGTTCGATATGTTGTGTGGCTAATCTTTTTGGTTGGTCAGCTGTATCGTCGGGCTCAGATCCTATGTCGCCATGTCCATCGTCCCCCGTGCTGTGCCTAATAACCACAGGAATCTCTGTAGGGCTCTTATAATTTTCGTACTCGTGAAGAAATTTCTGCAGAGCTTCTTGGTATAAGATTCTTTTCTCATCAGGTGTTTTTTCACTGTTTAATAGGGCTAGCAATTCGCTTTCCATTCTTTTAAGTCTGCTTTTACGGGGATCTAGATACGTGTCTGGATTCCTTTGCAGTGAAGCGTACACCTCGTGGGGAATCACTACCACTTTCTTCATTATATTAATCTAGTCAGTAAAGGACCCAAAACTGAAAATAAGATGGGGAGAAATGACCCTCCTGTTTGTACAATAATTCGTTTTTTCTTCGCTACAGTTTGACTTTTACGAGCGAGTGCACGTATTATGTTCTTGTAGCGGCGTAGGCGAGCCTTCTGAGGGGTTTTCATTGATACATTGCAATTTATAACGTTAAGACAGATTTCACAGATGCATTTTAAAAAGTCGGCGTCGATATTTTTAATAAACATCTGCTGCAATGCCCGGGGCAGTCGATGATAGATTTTTATTAATTCACGGTATTTCTTTAGTCTCTTTGTCATTCTGGAATATACACCGTTTCAGGCTCGTTTGGAAATATATTCGTTCGCAGAAGCACTCTAAACGTGTTTCGCGGATGAAGGTCGCAAAGCAAATATCCGTAACGCGTGCTTGTAGCTTCTTTATAAACTTCCAAAAACTCCTTACGCTGATTCGGGAACATTTGATTGGCTAATACCCCAATTTGTGATACATCTCTACGTTGCGCGAATAAGACTAGATATTGCGTATTTAACGACACATCGCGCATGTATCTATTTTTGAAAAATAGATTCTGATTGATGAAAACACGCTTATGTTAAGATGGTGGGAGAATACTGTAAATGTCTCGGCAAACGTTTTATCCATCTCCAACATGAGATCGTCAATTACAATGATTGTATGTTCATTTCCCTTTAACGAATTAACGTCATATACGCCTTTGTGGAACAAAATATCATCTTGGTACTCGTTGAACACTGATTGATACGTCGAATAGCACCATATAACTTTATGCACAAATTTCGAGAACATCTCTCCCTTTTCTTTAATGATTTTAAGCATAAACACAGTTTTACCACATCCTGTAGGTCCAGATATAATACATGTGGATGGGCTCGTGAATCTGAATTTTTCTACAGAGTCCATTTCTAACACGTCACACTCCTAAGTGGGTCATTTACAAAATATTACAAATTTTGAGTGCTGTTCCTTATATTTTGCTTTCTTCTCCCACAGAACCGTGAATGACGATGAGGTAGAGCACCCCATCATTGACATTACGGATGACCTCGACGACAGTGTAGTTGTGATCTCCTCCCCTGCCAACGAACCCTCACCAGCGATACCGGTAGCACGTCCAAAGCGGAGGTATGAGAACCCCACGTCAGGTATAAAGCGCCCGAAATACGCGCCTGTTGCACCAGTAATAGGTCCCCAACCCTCAACCTCTTACGCAACAAGCCCCCCAGCAGCACCTCCCGCTAATATATCCCCTTATTCATCCGCCGCCTCCCGTTCTGTTAAGTCTACAATAATAAATCCCCAACCATCAACCTCCTACGCAACATGCCCCCCAGCAGCACCTTCCGCTAATATACCCCCTAATTCATCTGCCGCCCCCCGTTCTGCTGAGGATGATATAACGATCGAATTGGTGCGATCCGCAGCCCCCATCCCAGCCTTGACTAGAAATCGGTATAGAGTCAGGGTCGACCCTAGAGCCATGTATAGCAATGGAATTGAGCGCGGGCTACGCCGGGTTGTACAGCGTATTATAGAGTTTGCTCTTCAGAATCGCGACGAGCGTGAAGTCAGGACGTGTCTGTCCTTTGGATTCGGGTCAGATGACGGTGATGTAGACGATTATTGGGTGATAGTGCCATTTAGACGTTTGGCGGCTGAAGATGTAGAATATATATTAGGACGTATAATGCAAGCCGCCCAAAGTAGTATAGCCTTTAATATGGACAACTTCACGGTAAATATTGACCGTGTATTCCGTGTTGCGGGTCATAGTGCCATACCGTATACTCTTAACTTCAATTCTCCGATTATTTACCGAAAGCATATAAACGTCGATCGTGGTTGCGGCTTTATAGCAGTACTCTTAGCACGTATGTTTACTGTACAAAATACACAGGCCACAAAAATTTGGTTGCCTACGGTCGTGGAGCGTGCCCGTAAACTAGCTGTAGACTGTGAACTTGAATTTGACTGTAATATGGGTCCTGAAGAGTTGAGAAGGGTAGAACAGGAAATGAATGTCCGCATAGTTGTATTTGGGCTGGATGATCGTCGTAGGACTGTGTATGTTTTTAAAAGCTGTGTGAGAGATCGTACAAGACCCTACTTATTTTAGGATTGTCAGGGACAACGTATCTCCCCATCCGTAATATAAGGTGGCTTTACGCGAGTTATGACAAAAGTCGAAAATATGGGAGACATCATGATTTGTGTAAGGGGTGCCTCGAGTTTGCGGATGATATTGTGCGACATTGTAAAGAATGTCACATGGTATGTGAGCAGTGTAAAAGCACCAAATGTGAAAGCCGTGTAGTTGACGCTGAGAAGAGAGACTGTGATGTGTGTAGACGCACATTTTTCAATAATAGCTGTTTTGATTTCCATAAATCAATTGGCACGTGCAGGAAAATGAGAATCTGTGAATGTGGTATGTTTCACACAATGGATAATTGGGGAAAATTTAAGCACAAGTGTGGCATGTATGTTATATGAAAGATGCTAAGCCTAAAAATAACCCTTGTATAACTGTGTACTACGATATAGAAACATATACGAACGCTGAAACCAAAGAGGTAATTCCACATTTACTTGTGAGCCAGACCATCTGTGATGAGTGTATGGGTATCGAATGTGACGAGTGCCCCAAATGTGGTAAACGGACAAACGTTTTTAGAACGAATGTCCGCGATAGTCCTGTGAAACTATTTGTGTCCTATATTGTCAAGTTAGCCGACAAGTTCAAAAAATGACTGTGTATATTCTCGCCCATAACGGGGCAAAGTTTGACACGCAGTTCCTTTATAAGGAGTTGCTTGAACACGAATCCTCTGAGATATTTACAGGTGATCCATTGAAAAGAGGCAACAAATTAATACAGATGCAGATAAGAGGCAATGTACAATTTAAAGATACTTTATTATTCACACCTTGTAAATTAGCAAAGCTACCCAAGGTGATGGGAGTAGCAGCTGAAGTTTCCAAAGGATACTTCCCTTACACTTTCCTCACCAGCGAGACTTTAAACTACGTAGGCCCACCACCGCCCAAACATTATTTTGACTGTATGGATGAACGTGAAGACTTTGATCGATACTACAACAGTTTTAATGAAAGTAACCCTTATAATATAGCTGATGAATGTGAGCGTTATTGCGTGAATGATGTGCGCGTGCTTAGAGTATGTTTCCAGGCCTTTAGAAGGATGTACATAGCCCGTTTCAAATGCGATCCGCTGCAAGTCGCAACCACCATCGCATCATTATGTTTTACGGTGTTCAAGAATAACTTCATGCCGAAAGACACCTTAGCCATTATTCACCGAAACAACCCCCGCAGTTACGGACACAAGGCTATTTACTGGCTCATACACCTACAGCAACAGACAGGTGTATACATAAAGCACTCCCGCAATACGGGTGAAGTACCCATTAAGATTAATGGACGTGTTTTTTGGGTTGATGGGTTAAGTGAAAACCGTGTCACTGGTGTGAAGACTGTGTACTCCTTTAACGGTTGCTGGTGGCATGGATGCCCCGTCCTGAGTGCGGAATCGCTGGAGATATCCACGGTAGGTCTCCTGCCGACTGTCTTGCATCGACCCGCACCCGCGATCAACTTATAGGATCACAGTTCACTCACAAAGTCTTGTGGGAGCATGAATATGATGCACGGATGGAGACAGACGAGGTGTACCGTGAGGAAATAAACACGATCAAACGTTCAATGGTGCTGGATCCTCTCAAATGTGGTGATAGCTTGTTTGGAGGACGTACAAATCCTTTCAGACTATACTTTCCACCTACGGAGGGCGTGAAGCTCCATTACTACGATTTCTGTTCTTTATACCCATACGTGATGAAGAGCAATCCGTACCCCGTGGGCGCTCCTGAGAAACTGGTGGGACCTAGCCTACCCTCCATCAATGAATTTTCAAAAAATTTGAATGATCGTTACTTTGGGCTCTCTTTCGTAGACGTACTCCCCCCACGCAATTTATGGATGCCGATCTTACCTGTCGTTATCGACGACAAGCTCATGTTTCCGCGAAAGAGGATAACGGCGATTGTAGCCATATACCCCACCAGCGTAAGATCAGAGGCGTATATACAAGTCCTGAGTTGGCCCTAGCCGTACGCCATGGTTATAGAATACTGAAGATACATGAGTTGTGGAGGTTTCAGAAGCTACCCAACCTTTTCACACCATATATAAACGCCTTTTTGAAGGATAAGGTTGAGGCATCAGGGTATCCGCGAGGAGTTGATACCGAAGATGAAAAGTCTGCCTATATTCAACGTTACCGCGACCGCGAAGGTATACAACTTGATCGTGTCCAAATTGTAAAGAATCCTGGCAAGCGCTTTAGTGCAAAGTTGTGTCTAAACAGTCTATGGGGAAAATTTGCGCAGAATACCGGCAGAGGGAGCATTCATTTGGCACAAAGTTATAGCGATGTCTGGGATTATGCCAATGCTCCCGATAAAGAGGTCATGGAGATCGTGAATGTAGGTAGTACTTACATAATAAAGTACAACAACACTGAATTTGCCACAGATACCTCAAGGGTTACAAACATACCTGTGGCCAGCTTCACAACAGCCTACGCCCGTATAAAACTTTGGGGTCTATTGCATTCTCTTGGGCGGAGAGTATTGTATGCCGATACAGATAGCGTGATATTCACAGAGGGGGAGGGTGAATACATGCCCGCTATTGGGGAGTTCCTCGGCGAGCTCACTGATGAGATCAAGGACGAGTATGGGGACAACGCTTACGCCGACTCTTTTGTCTCAACAGGACCTAAGACTTATGGGGTACGGGTCAGGGTGGGGGAGGAAATGAAATATATCGTGAAGGCAAAGGGTATTACGCTCAACCATGCGAATCGGCGGGTTGTTAACTTTGAATCGTTGAAGGATCTAGTATGTTTGGACGATGATGAGGGCGAACAACCTCCCCAACTAATTGTAGGTACCCACAATTTTCGGACGCAGAAGCTGGGGGGCGTGAAGGAACTTAGGGGTACGAAGGTGTGCCGTAACACCTATAGGAAACGTTGCCAGTTACCTGGTACCTATGATACCGTACCCTTTGGATACCAAAACGATTGATGCTTCTATTGTTAACTGACACGTATTTGTCTTGTATATAATCGTATCTATTGATTTATTACACGTATTTGTAAATATATATATATATATATATATATATATATATATATATATATATATATAACTTGAATATCTCGTTTATTAAATCGTATTTGTAAATATATATAACTTGAATATCTCGTTTATTAAATAAATCATGTTTCAATTAGCGTTTCACTTTCTCCTTTGTGTGTGTGTGTGTGTGTGTGTGTGTGTGTGTGTGTGTACAGGTGAAAGTTCTAAGCTCCGCCCACTGTAAGACCGTGAGTCATGCTACTATCTGGGAGTCCCTGCGTGGTCAGTCGACTGCAGTAAGCCCGAGAGATCAGACGTGTATTCAGATCAGACGTGTATTCAAATGGCTGACTTTAATATTGCTTGTACAACGTTTATGAAATGGTATTCAGCAAAGTGCCAGGATGTGGTGGATACCGAAAAACTTCCTATTCCTCCCTCCTATACCTCTTTTAAAAACACATTGGATTGTGCGAAGTTCCAAGATGCAGGGCCGGATTAACCATTAAGCAAAATAAGCCCGTGCTTAGGGCATCAAGGGAAGGGGGGCACCACAGAAATTTTCCATTGTCGGATTTACCATGGATTTATTATACTATTATAATCGCGGCTTATAGCCTATAAGCTGTTGAAAACTGAATTATATATATTCATATATAGTATTTATTTTTTTTCATTGTTTGAATTTGTAGTGAACAACAACCCTTTTGAGAGAATAAATATATTTCGTTGTAATCACACACTTTACGCTTTGCGTTATTATTTTGTTTATATCAAATCTTTGAGCGCCATATTAAAAATACATATAGATTAAATATTTTCGTGTGCTATAGTAAATGTAAAAACAAGATTCAGTCATGCTGAACTTTATAAAATAATTGTAGAAGACAATATTGAGTGTGCCTTCCCAAATGTAGAAATTGCATTTCGTATATTTTTAACATTAATGGTCACAAATTGCTCAGCTGAGCGTTCATTTTCTCAGTTGAAGTATATTAAAAATACCAACAGAACAACTATGCAACAAGGCAGGCTGGATGCCTTATCTCTACTAAGTATAGAAGCAGATGTGTTACGTAAGATTAGTTTTGAGGATCTGATTAAAGACTTTGCAATTAAAAAAAGTAGGAGAAAACTTTTCAAATATAAATGAAGTGGAAGTATACAAAAATAAACATTATTTTCCATCTTACTGTAAGTTTTGTTTCATTTCAAAAAATAAAATTTTATTTTATGGTTTATTTTTGTTTATATTTTGAATTACATATATATGGGGCACCAAAATCTTTTAAGTGCTTAGGGCCTCTAAAGGTCTTAATCCGGCCCTGCCAAGATGTACAAATACTCTACGGATGTTCTGGTGAGACCGTTGAAGGCTTTCGTTGCACAGACGATGTGCTGAAGTATACTGCAGAGCTAAACTTTATAAAGTCTCACATACACCGTGAAGTAAAAGAAACAACGCGTGCAGAAGAGAAGCAGCAGGTATGGATAATGAGTCTTGCGGATGGGTGGTGTGACAAGCGGTATTACGTCATGCTACACCATGTCGATTACTCATACCCTACGACTGAAAATGTGAATCTCGTGATCATGGACAATCTTAAGTATTTTTATCACTATATTAACGTATATCATGATGAGGTTCGTAGTGAGGTTGTGGCTAGTGCCCTGCGTGAGTTTTTAACAGACTTTAGAGACGAGTATCGTTTGATGGGCAGAAAGGAAAAATATGAGCATATGTTCCTCTCAAATAGTGAGCCGGAGTGTGAAGATGTTTAGTAAAACATAAAATGTTCCTAGTTCTTATCCTGAGGTAAAATGTCTGGTGCGTAGGCTGGTAGTGATGAAATTAATTCTTGTACCGGAAAAACAAATATGTACAACAATTCGGTACGACTCGCGGATCATACGAACAAGCCCATTCACGTATCATCGAGTCAGCCGCCCGTCGAACCGTTCCTGCCTACCTGCGTGCCTCACACGGCTCATAGTTATCTCAGAGCTTGAACCGAGTGGACGTGCGCTCCTCGAATACGATGGAACTTCCTTTGAGCAGCATTCTCAACGCCTCGTACGATGTGTCCGTGACGAAATCGTTGCGCGTGTTCAGGCGTAATTCCGGTACCATTAGCTATGTACTGGAAACGGAATGTAGACAAACAAACAAACGGGTTTATTTAAGTGTCGAGGAGATGAATAGAATCTTCGTGATAGTTGAGATGTGGAGTGAAGATCGTTATAAAATACCTGCTAACGTAGGTACAAGAAGAGAGCAGATTAGTGACGCACCCTCATACGCCGTTGTATGTACGTTTTGTGTAAATAACGATCGGCCGTGCATTGATATACGGCTGATGTGGAAGAATGCTTCTGATAATAACGCTCTTGTTCCTACGCGAAACCGTTTCATCCTCGACAGAATGTTTGAAATCGTCGGATTCTGCAAGCTGAAACCTATATTAGACGTGCGTGTTACGGACATGCTTTATTTTGATACAGTACTTGAATACGCCTACACCGCTCTGCTCAATGGGTTTACCGAGTGTAGGGCTGGTGAGAATGGTCTAGTGCTGGACGTTTATTTAAAAAGTTTAGACTTTGAAATACCATGAACTTTGGTACAAAGAAATTGATCGGTACAAGGCTGAGCTCACCTACACCGTTCACCCTGAAGAGCTATTTCTTTATATAACGCGCAGTTGTCGTAACGATTTAGAAGATTATTTCAATTGCCGCTATGTTGAGTGAGTTCACGATTGAAAAGCTCGAGTCGGTAGAAATAAACCCTCGATTGGAAAAGCGTGCTTATAAACTTGTGTTTAATAATGTAGCTAACGATGAACTCTTTGTGCGTGCTTTTGATTGTATTCTAGACGTATTTAAATATGACTTACCAACCGGTTGTAAAGTGGGAACAAAAATAGTACTGAACGATATGAAAGCCCTTCATATCGAATACAGGTTTCCCTATACTTTAAGCGGTGAAATATTATTAAGCCGCATATACTGCGTAATGCAGAGCAATAATGATATAATTGTAAACTCGATTAAGACCGAGTTTAGTATTTTGAAAAAAGTTAAATGTATATATTTTGCGTGATATTTCTCCTGTACTGTTATGATTATATGCATATTTCTATTATATTGAAATGTATTTATATATTTTGCGTGATATTTCTCCTGTACTGTTATGATTATATGCATATTTCTATTATTATTGAAATGTATATTTATTTCTATTTGAAATATATATTTATTTTATATATATCTCCATAATTGTGTGTATATATTTCCTGTACTGTTATGATTATATGCATATTCCTCATTATTATTGAAATGTATTTATTTTCTATATATTTATAATAAACAGAATGATGCAATGTGGTTTTACTTGATTATATCATGTTATGCCTTCTAAACCTACTACGGTATTCTAAACCAACTTTTAAGAAATATAATAATGTATACAATGGTATCGCTAAAAGCGGTATCTGGCAACTCAAGCCATTTACGCCTTCTAAGCCAACTGGCTGATTAGGAGTCTATAATAATGTATACAATGGTATTGCTAAAAAGTGGTATCTGGCAACTCAGTCTTCGATTAGAATTAAATATATAGCGAATACATGGCGCTATCTGGCAACTCAAGCCATTTACGCCTTCTAAGCCAACTGGCTGATTAGGAGCCTATAAAACAACGCCTACTCGGCTGAAGTCTTAATATGCACTTGGCTCCTGCCAGGTGAACACCTCTCCTCCTTTCTCTCCTTTCTGGCCCTTTGGGGGGAATAGCTTGGGGGAGAACTCCTCCCCCAAGTTGCATGCCGCCCCTTGCAACCCCGGTTGGCAACAAAGGGCCCTTTGGGGTGATTGTTTTGTTCTTTTTTAATTTTTTTGCAACACCCCCACCCCCTTTGCAACATTCTTGCACTCTAACCTTTTGCGGCTATACTACTAAGCTCCTTCCAGAATTCCCTACTGGAAGTATTGCTATTGCCTAATTTTCTGGCTAGAGATTCTCTTCGAAGATTCTCTTCATTTTTACTTATAAATCTAAGAGCACCCTTCAATCTAGCACGAGTTCTATTTTTCAGTTGGAAGAGTTCCCCCTGCCTACGTTTCCCCATAGCAACTCATTCCACGAATACAAATCAGCACAATATTCTGCTCACCCTGGATTGACATTTACTTTTCCCCATTTTTTATTCTTAAAGCTACTTCCACTCGCAGCCTTAATGGCATGTTCAAGCTCACCGTAATACTTATTTAAGAGATCTGTATGTTTTACATCATCACAGGAGGGACTCCTACAAGCCAAAGCTTCTGCAGGAATCCTCACAAGTCTTAGTAGTGCATCAGTCTGCATAGTATAGTAATCTACCTCAGAGTGACTAAGATTTAACCAATTAACCTTATAGTAATCAGCATTATCACAGTCATTGTCTAAGTCAGGTGCCACCATACAATCAAGCCCTACTACAAATGGGATATGATCAGATTCAAATACATCATTGAAATGAAAAACCTTTTATTTACTAGGCTCTATTAAACAGTAATTCACATATCTGAAAGTACAGAAAACATATTTAGATACAGTAATATATACATATATATAAACATAGTGATCATAAGCAATATTCATGACATTCTTCCCATTTTTAATTCTAAACAACATAATCGTTAAATCGAGCAGGTGGCTTGCGATCAGAGCTGGGCACCGCAAACTCAAAATCACTTCCGCAATCGCAAATCCGCAAACTCAAACCTTACCTTCCGCAACCGCAAATCCGCAAACTGCTTGCCATTTTTGGTGCCGCAAACGCAAATCCGCAAACGCAAACCATATTTCCAATTTTTACAGTGCTGGGCACTTCCGCAAACACTTCCGCAAACCGCAAATTCCGCAATCGCAATTTTAACTATAAAAAGTATCCAAAACATTAAAGAGGTATAAAAAGTTTTTATATCTTTTTAATGTTTAATGTTTTAGCCTTGTTTTTATTAAAAACAAGACTAAATAATTTATTACAATAAATCACTATTGTAGAAGAAATAAAAATACTACATATAAACGCAAACCATATTTCCAATTTTTACAGTGCTGGGCACTTCCGCAAACACTTCCGCAAACCGCAAATTCCGCAATCGCAATTTTAACTATAAAAAGTATCCAAAACATTAAAGAGGTATAAAAAGTTTTTATATCTTTTTAATGTTTAATGTTTTAGCCTTGTTTTTATTAAAAACAAGACTAAATAATTTATTACAATAAATCACTATTGTAGAAGAAATAAAAATACTACATATATTGATATATTATATTGAACAAAAACACCTCCTGCAAGTAAATAGTAAATAAATTAAATAATAAATTTAATCATTTGAATTTCATAAATTTTGAGACTTAAGGGCCTTGTACACGATCCGACCTGTCGTACGACGTATTCGTCAGCCATGTCGGACGACCTGTCTGAAGAGAATTTAGACGCTCATACCAAAACTTTTGTTCTCAGCAGTCTGTGTTCGTATTTGACAAGGATGTCGCTAAATCGGGAGCAAGTGATTGAAATTGGCATAGCAGTTGCGCTAAAAACGAAGAAAAAAAGGAAAAGATCTAAATGGGTAAAAGAGTGGCTGTTAAAAAGAGAGAACATTTCCCACATAAAGTTAGTTGACGAATTAAGATGTGAGCCAGAGGATTGGCGTAATTACATGAGAATGGATGAAGCAGCTTATTTAGAACTGTTACAGTTTGTGACTTTTATGATTAGTCATATAGACACTAATATGAGAAAGGCAATTACTCCTCATGAACGGTTGAGCGTAACTTTGCGATTTCTAGCAACTGGTCGGTTAGTTAGTTGCTCATCGCTACCAGAGGTACCACTGGTATTTGACGATTGTGGTAATGGTGTTGTAAATGGTGCTTGAAAAGTACAAGAGTCAGACGTAATTCTGGAAGTAATGGTTAAATTTCCAATCTCTGCTTCGAAGAGGACATCGTTTATTAACTTTCGAGCCACTGTTGCATCCAGTGAACGAAGGCTGTCCAGTCTCTGCGCAACATACCTTCCGAATGCTTCATGCGCGCTATGGGCACCCATTGAAGATTGGAGGCTTTGGGCCACCAAATCTAAAACCTGATCTGATTTCGGTGTTTTTCTTGTCCGTTTCACTGCTGGTGTAGGTGGACAACTGGAAGTACTTTCATCGTTGTCAAGCGTTTCACTCTCTTGTATCTGAAATAAGAAAGGAATATATATATATATATATATATATATATATATATATATATATATATATATATATATATATCTCACTCTGTGTTTATTTTCAGTTTCCTACATCAGAAGATAAGATGAGTGGAAAACTATTGGAAAACAGTTTGAGAACAGGTGGAACTTTCCAAATTGCCTTGGCGCTGTTGATGGGAAGCATGTGCAAATTATAGCGCCACCGCATTCCGGGTCATATTATTGGAACTACAAAGGCTACAACAACCTAGTACTAATGGCAGTCGCTAATGCAAACTACGAAATTATTATGGCCGATGTAGGAACTAATGGGCGTGTATCAGATGGAGGAGTCATGGAAAACACACAATTTGGCCGGCGACTTGCACAAGGCAAACTTAGTATTCCGTGTGCTGCACCCCCAACTACGTCCGATCGTACTTTACCATATGTCTTTGTAGGAGATGAGGCATTTGCATTACGCCCTGATTTCATGAAGCCTTATCCTCAAAAAGATCTAACTTGCGATCGACGCGTATTTAATTACAGACTCTCCAGAGCACGAAGGATCATTGAAAATGTGTTTGGCATTATGGCTTCAAGGTTTAGGATTTTTCACACAGCTATAAATCAAAGTGGAAAGCATTGAAAAAGTTGTCTTGGCATGTGTTATATTACACAATTATTTACGTACTAAATGCCAGTCAACATTTTCTCCTGACGAGTGTTTCGATAGGGAAGACAAAGGAAGTAAAACAGAGCCAGGCCTAGCATCTACTCCCAATTCTTTGACAGGTTTACAAAAAGGGCAGAGCTCAAGAAATTACTCGCAAATTGCTAAGGACGCAACAGTTAAATTCACGGAATATTTTATAAACGAAGGTGCCGTAGCATGGCAAAACGCTTCCCTGTAAACACATAAAAATAGGTACATAATCATTTAAACTCACCTCTTCATCGCCAATGCAGTTGCTTAAATTAGATGCATCCAACGTTGACGCACCCTCTCTTGCAACATCTTGGTCCTTGATGAACATCATCTCATTATAGTACCATAATGTGGCCGTGTATAAATCTTCAACTGAATTTCCGGACTTCTTTGAGTTTTCACATTTTTTATATTCCCTTCGAAATGCACTACGTAGATTATTTTTTTTTTTTAGCACGTCATCGCGGGTACATTCTGTGTCTAATTCCTTTAGCTTTTCTAGTAAAGCCGATATGGCTTTATTTCTTGCCTCTCTATTAGAATACTCTTTGGATTTAACTTTCCATAGCGCAGGATTGTCTCTGTATATGTGAATAAAGTCTAAAAGAACTGTTCTTTCTTTTTCTTTCATATTCATATCGCACATGGCTTTGAAAATAATACACACGACGATAAATAATACACCGGACGATACTAGTAGCAAGGTTTAACTGATGTTGGCGTCTGATATGCAGTTAGACATTCAGACAGGTCTTTCGACAAGGTGGCTCCGCCTACAAAAGTCTGACTGATCCAGAAAACCAACCGACACGTCTGTCAGACGTGTCTGAAGCGTAATACCCTATTTACACGATCCGACCTGTCGTCAAGCAGCGTGTCATCAGACGCGTCGTACGACAGGTCGGATCGTGTACAAGGCCCTTTAGACACGTTAGAGAAGACTGTACTGTAACTGTAGTAGCTGTACACACATTACATTACACAAGTTAAATTAAGTTAACACTGTGACTGTACACAACTTGAACTCACTGTACAACTCAACCCCTCTAGCCTCTACAAGTGTACGCCTCTGGCTTTGTCAACAAGTTCAGTCGTCCTCCTCCAGTAACTGAGCCAAATCCAGTTTTAATAAGTCACAGCAGCGTCACAGCACTAGCGGGCTTGGCCAGTGGCCACGTGGGAAATTTGCGGAAAGATTTGCGTTTGCGGTCTTAGTTCCGCAACACAAATTCACTAATTTGCGATGACTTTGCCGCAAACGCAAATCCGCAAACGAAAAACATACTTCCGCAATTGCGGAATTTGCGGTTTGCGGAAGTGTTTGCGGAAGTGCCCAGCTCTGCTTGCGATCACGGCCACTACGACGTGGAGCGGAAGCAGATGAGTGATCCGATGAACCACCCTGTTGATCATCATGACTACGAACATTCGATGTATCTTGACTATCGGGTTCGACGCGAACGTCAGATTCCAGCGCACCATCCACGTCAGGCTCATCATTCGTCGCATGCACATGATCAGCACATCCATGGCAGTGTTATGTCCGTGAGCGTGCATTGTTCCCTTCGCAGAATTTCCAGCAGGAGCCAGATGTCGTAGAGACACGGTAGATTCCCGGCCGCTAGCATGACGAATGTGCGCGTACTGAGGGTTAGCCTCCAACAGCTCGACCTCTTCGACAAGTGGATCATATTTATTACGAACGTGCTTCTTTAGCAGACACGGTCCAGGTGTGGTGAGCCACGACGGTATAGAATGTCCGGTAGCCGATCTTCGTTGGAAATCAAACATACGTTCATGCGGAGTGCAGTTCGTAGCCGTACACAACAGAGATCGAATAGAGTGGAGAGCATCTGGCAGAACAGCCTCCCACTCAGATACTGGCATATTTCGAGACCGGAGAGCAAACTGAATCGTCTTCCATATTATGCCGTTGTATCTCTCCGTCTGGCTGTTCCCTTGCGGATTGTACGCAGTCGTTCTACTAGTCGCAATGTTCCTTTCGGTAAGAAAACGCTTGAGCTCCTCCGAAAGAAAGGAACTCCCTCGATCTGAATGAATGTATGACGAAACGCCAAAAACAGAGAATAACTGAGTAAGACAACGAATAATGGTTTCACTGGTTAAGTCAGGACAGGGAAAGGCAAAAGGGAAGCGGGAATATTCGTCAATAACAGTCAAAATGTAGCGATTACTGGAAGATGAAGGCATCGGTCCCTTAAAATCTACATTCAAGCGCTCGAACGGCTGGGTAGCCTTGATGAGTTTAAACGGGTCAGTTCTAATATATACAGACATGTAGAAATCGTTCTTTTGATGTCATCAATAGAGTAGGGTAAATTACGAGAACGGACAAAATGGGACATTCGTGTTACCCCTGGATGGCATAGATTGTTATGCAGCTCTCGTAAAGCGTGAGGAGATGTGTTGACTGAACAGGAGATTCGAGAAAATGCATCAGCCGGTATGTTCTGAGATCCAGGGCAATGTACAATGTCATAATTATAGCAGGACAACTCAACGCGCCATCTCATAATTTTATCATTTTTAATTTTGCTGATTCGTCGATTGTCAAACATGAAGGCAATAGAGCTCTGGTTTGTAACCAATCGGAAATGTCTACCAAGAAGATAATGACGCCATTTCCGAAGCGTCTCAACAATTGCATAGGCCTCCTTCTCTACAGATGAGTGGCGAAGCTCCGACGAGGACAATGTACGAGAAAAGAAGGCAACAGGCCTTCCTGACTGACACAGTGTGGCCGCAATGGCAGATTCAGAAGCGTCAGTCTCAACAACGAAAGGCACATCAGGATCGAAAGTTGTTAGGACGGCATCAGAGATGTCCTTCTTCAGGGATTCGAAAACACTGACGGCTGCCTTTGATAATGGAAAGGCAGAAATCGCAACCAAAGGACGAATTTTGGCCGAGAAGTTGGATATCCAGTTAGAATAGTGAGAAAACATACCCATCGCCCTCCGCAACGAGGCAGTATCTCGAGGCACAGATAAGTCCATTAAGGGCTTGATACACTCAGGATCCGGTCTTATAGTACCTTGTGAAACAAGGTATCCCAGGAGGTTGATTGAGGATGTCGAGAACGTGCACTTTTTGTCATTCAGGGTCAAGTTATACTTCTTGACCGCATCCATAAATAGCTTAAGATTGGAATCGTGATGAGATTGACTCTTTCCACAGACAGTGACATTGTCGAGATAAACAAAAGTGTCACGGAGATTCTCATTAGAGATAACCTTGTCCATAATACAGTACGCTGGAAAACAGCAACTCCATTAGTGACGCCAAATGGAATTCTTCGAAATTGATATAAACGCTGATTGGCTTCGAAAGCGGTATATGGTTTATCGCTGTCCATTATTTCAATCTGATGATACGCGCTGGAGAGATCTAAAGTGCTGAATATCGAATAGTTAGATACTTGCTCCACCATGGTGTCGATTCTAGGTAGCGGATAAGCATCCAATTGTGTAAAACGGTTAATCGTCTGAGAATAATCCACAACTAGACGCTTCCTGTGATTCTCGTTGGACACAATAAGTGGTTGAGCACGCCATGGAGAGTTACTGGGCTCTATTACTTCTGCAACGAGGAGTCGCTCGATCTCAGCATTGATAAATTTTTCATCATCAGAAGAATGTCGTCGGCTCTTGATAGCAGTTGGACGACAATCAGCAGTAAGATTTGAGAATAGAGAAGGCGGAGAGACAGTAGCGACAGCCAGGCTACACACCGAAAGAGGTGGCTTGTCTCCACCAAATGGAATCTCCACACTGGAGAATGATTGAAGAATATCATGACCCAGTATAACGTCGCTGCACAGATCGCTCAACACAGACATCTTTACTTTAGAATAACGATGACTATCCACAATGAGATCGACGGTGCAAATATCCAACACCTTTGAGCTGAGTGAGGTTGTGGCCATTGCAACTTTAGCAGTAGATAATGACATGGCCCATTCCTTATCTACAACCAGTTGATGATTGATAAAGCTCTCCGAGCTCCCAGTGTCAACCAATGCTCTGAGTTTTACCCCGTTTACGGTCACACACACATGACAGCCCTCGATAAACAGCCCGGCGAAGCAGATATAATAGCAGACAAAAATGAAGCGGCAGACTGAGAAGTAGAGGTTACAGATGATTTCGAAGATGAACGGCACACACGAGAAAAATGGCCACTCTTTGAACACTTGTTACAAGTAGCATCTTTTGCAAGACACTTACTGCGAGGGTGTCTATTATAACCACAGAAGTAGCACTTGGAGGTAGGTGCAGCAGCCACAACACCATCAGCAGTAGGTACAAAATCCAGACCGGCGTGGTCATGGTCGGGTTTCTCAGTTTCGTGTCTCACAGCAGCTGCTGTAGTCACAATACGATTATAGTTCTCAAACTGTTTCTGAGGTGCTTCCAACGAGAGCGCCTGATCATAAGCAGTTTTGAAATCAAGCGATTTGTTTTCTAGTAGGCGCTGGCGTATACAGCTGGACTGAAGCCCGTTGATGAATGCATCGCGTATGTAGCTGTCTCGAGCCTGTTCAGCTGTCATGGCTGTGAAGGAACAGTTCTTACCAAGTTGTTTCAGTACCTGAACATACTGATCGATGGATTCATGTGGTTCCTGACGTCTAGAAGACAAGATGTGGCGTGCATAGATTTCATTCTTGGGTTTAAGATATATTGATTTCAGTAGAGTAATAGCGTCTTCGTAGGTAGAACATTCAGATATGAATGTATAAACAGGTGTACTAATATAGTTGATTAGGAGAGTAAGCATCTGATAAGAACTAACAGTTTGAGAGCCTGCTCCCCTATCAGCTGTAGTCGAAGGAGTAGAGATAACACCGATGAAATTCTCAAATGTTCTGAGCCGGTGTTCCCATTGTCTGTCAGCACCACTTGAATCGGGAGACACATCAAATTTATCAGGTTTGAAGAAGCTACTATCCATGATACGGCAGATAGGAGATAATGCAAAGTAATGATCTTAGAAACTGTTTAATAGATTGAAATGAAAAACCTTTTATTTACTAGGCTCTATTAAACAGTAATTCACATATCTGAAAGTACAGAAAACATATTTAGATACAGTAATATATACATATATAAAAAACATTGTAATCATAAGCAATATTCATGACATGGACAAGTATGGACATGCTATTGATTATATTAAACCATCGTGGGAGGCTATACAGTGGTCTAGCCACGAGTGAGTCCCCCAGGCATCACTAACATATGTAAATGAGTCATTAGGGAGTAGCAATTTACTGGCAAGTTTGTAGTCGCATGCCTCACAGTAATTGATAAGAAGTTTAGCAAAATCCGAACCAGGTTTATTGATATTGCTGTTAAAATCATTACCCACTACAACACATGAAGAGTCCAGCTCATCTAGCAGTATATTTAGTTTACAGAGTCTATCTAAAAATACCTCCTCTTTTTCAGCACACTCATAAGGTATATAAACATTGAATATATACAGTATTTTGTTATCAATAGTTTGTTTTATGGCTACAACCCACTCATATTCATAATTAATGGGCTCTGTAAACCTATCCAGCTGTGAGTGCCACATTATAGCTACACCTTCCTTCCTATTCTGTCTGCCCACAGTAATAACTTCACTATCATCATTGGGTGAGTTAGCTATTCCCCTGTAGTTAGGCTTAATATTGTTTAAATTTCTGTACTCTTGTTTAGAGAGCCAAGTTTCCTGAAAGCAAGAAATGTCATGTGCAGATAAAAGTTTAATGATCTCACTGTCAGCATTGACTTTGAGGCCTCTACAGTTATAGCTACTAACACTGAGTTTGTGAAACTGGGCCATTATTTTTATACACACTATCACTGTTCTCACTGCGTGTCTCCTTGGGATTGCATGGTGGAGCCTGCTTACCCGTATTTTTGTGGACTGAGTTTTTCCTGAACTTCATGTTATACTAACTACAGTAGATTCCTTCAGGCCAGACTTCTGGTGATGGCGATATTCCTGTCTAGCTGGGTAGTTTGCTTGCTGCTCATCTCAGCTTCCAATTCTGAGATCCTAGACGTCAGTTTTCTGTGTTCCGAGGTTATGCTGCTATATATATATTTTAGCTCTCTGTTTTGGCCATGCTGGGTATGCAGGCCACCTTTCAGTAGCTGCACCTCATCCTGAAGTGATTCTATTTTACTTAAGGGTATAGTCACATCAATAGAGTCGAAACGTATGGGTGGCAAGTCCAGGTTCTCACTTGCAAATATGGGCCTATCGTTAGTAGCCTTTATTTCCAAAATCTTTTTAACGATGTCCTCAAGGTTGAGCACATTTTTCTTTTCATCTTTGCGATGGATAAGCCTCTTGTCAGAGTTCCCATTTGTTGGGTATAATGTAAACAATTTTGCTTTAGCAGTTTCTATCTCTTCACCACTATAATGTTTTTCACATAATGTGATTATCGTGTCAGTGGGTAATAAGTTAATCTTCACATTAATGAAGCACAAAATGTTGTTGATAACAACACTTGGCCCATCTGAAGATCCCTCCGCCATCGTTTAGTTCCAAAATCCAAGCCTATGGTGACTCTGACGTGGCTATGCAAGTTTTCCATGTTGGCCTTAGCCAACATCACAGCAACTTTTATCCGTAATTAAAATGTTAACTTTCGCATTTATATCAGATGGCCCCAAAAAAACTCCTTGAGATTTGAACATCAATAACTTAAAAAATATGCAGTTCACACTTTCAAAATTTACATAACTTTTCCCTCAATCTATTGATAAGCCATCATAAAAATTTCAGACCTCTACATAAAATACTTTTTCCACAGCTGAGGGAACAATGAGGTATGGTGAAAAAACGAATATCCTAAATCCTAAATGTGTATAGCTGTACCTAACAACTATTCTAAGACTTGTAGTAGTTTCCTTAGCCTATGGATAATTAATCTGTTAGTCTCTGAAAAATGTCAGATGATATAGGCTACGTCCATCTTAAATACTGTTTTTTAAACTTACCCTTCAAATTATTCTAACTAACGGTGAAAAAGCGGTGATTGAAAAGTGTTTCTTGAAAAAAAGATGGACTGGGGCAAGAATTTTGAGGGAATTTCCAGGAATAACTTGTAATGTTACGTCTGTGAATAGAATAATTAAAAAACTTAAAGCAACCGGTTCGACGGCACGGAAGCGTGGAAGTGGTCGGCCTAAAACAGTTTACATCAAGAGGATCAACCTGGGTCACACTGCTCTCAGTAGAAAATTGCAATGTGATAACTTGGGGTTAGATACCCCCGTTAGGTTATTTAGGTTCTAGCAAACAAACAAAGGCACTTACCCGGTGCGTGGAATTAGATATTCTTGGGCCTACCATAGATTCCTGCGTCCCACAAACAGCCTACTTATTCTCTCTTACTTTACTAATTTAGAAGCTATAGACATTACCCCTAACTATACTTAAGTACTGAGAACTTCCTACCCCATATTGTCACCTTAGAAACACCACCAAATAAACACTTAGCACCAACGATTAGGTTAGATACGAAACACCACGCTCTAGGCCAGCCAAAACAATACGAACAGCCGCGTTGCTCGTTTATCCCTTCGTGTTGCCATTCAGCTAAGATTTAGTGATATTTTCCCTTTAGTGACTTTAGACTATATACATATATATACACACACGTCACCTCACTCCTCCCCTACAAGTTTAGTCTGTCAGGGGGGTGAGAGACCCTAGACGACCTGCGAAGCAGGGTTGATGTAGTAGGATTAGGTGCAACCTACGTGGGCGGGCGAATTGAACCATTCTCCAGAGGATCGGTTCTCTCTTCCGGAAGACTCCAGTCATTCTGCAATTCACGTTCCCATATCTGGTCCTGATGGCGTTTAATAGAACGACCATCTTCTAGTTGGCACTTGAAGGAAACAGGGCCCGTTCTCTCCTGCACAGTTGCAGGAACCCATTTTGGTCCAGCCCCATAGTTGCGAATCATAACTGGATCATTAGGTTGCGCTTCTATAACTCTCCCTTTTTTAGTGTCATGGTACAACTTCTGTTTTTCCCGCTGGCGTAAAACTCGTTGTTGTAACGTTTCGTTTGGACGTAACAAATCGAAAACTGAACGAATTCCTCGGCCAATCATAAGTTTAGAAGGAGACACCCCCGTCGTTGTGTGAGGTGTTAGTCGATATTTAAACAAAAATTTATCCAACACCACTTCCATTTCCTCCCCACGAGAATGACGCAAGGCCGACTTGAAAGTACGGACCATGTTTTCCGTGAGACCGTTAGTAGACGGGTGGAAAACACTAGACCGGACATGTCTAATGCCATTTAGGTGTACAAAAGAACGAAATTCCTGACTGGTAAAACAAGTACCATTGTCGGAAACCAGGACTACGGATAAACCCCATCGAGCGAAACACGAACGGAGTAAGCGAATAGTAACACCCGAAGTCGTGGAAGTGGTTGGAAAAATTTCTACCCACTTAGAGTAGGCGTCTACAATGACTAGGAAATAAGTATTATTTATAGGACCTGCATAGTCATCATGGATCCTATGCCAAGGTATAGTAGGCCATTCCCAAGGATGAAGTGGACTTTTCCTTAGGAGATCTCTGTTCTCTATGCAGCTTTGACAGGAACGAACCAATGATTCGAGTTCTCCATCTAAACCGGGCCACCAGAAATAAGCTCTCGCCAGCTCTTTCATTTTTGTTGCCCCCATGTGTTCAGCGTGAAGTTCCTTCACTAAATTCGACCTGCCTTCAATCGGAATTATCACTCTGTGGCTCCATAAGAGACAGCCATTTTGGATCGAGAGGCCAGACTGACGTTGATAAAAAGACTAATTCACTCTCGACCTTAGTAGGCCAACCAACTGAGCAGTAATGGATGACCCTAGACAGAATAGTGTCTGATTTTGTCCACTGCTCTATTTGTACCGCAGATACTGGAGTGGATTTCAAAAACTCCACCAAGTGAACCCATTCTGTAGGTATAGGTACACATTCATTTGGATTTTCTAGAGGCAACCTACTTAGCGCATCAGCCGTACCTAGAAGTTTGCCTGACCGATGTACTAAGTCAAATTTATAGGATTGTAGAATCAGTGCCCATCGTTGAATCCTACCTGAGGCCATAACTGGAATATTTTTATTAGGTGAAAATAAACCTAAAAGAGGCTTATGGTCAGTAATTAGTTTAAATTCATGACCCCATAGATAGAAATGAATTTTTTTTACTGCAAATACTAAGGCTAAGGCTTCACGTTAGTGTTCTAGAAGCAAAACAGATATACCTATCTACACTATCAATGTGGTGAGATAACACTGCCCCAATTCCATAAGAACTGCTATCTGCTGAAACTATGAGAGGAAGTTTAGGATCATAATACACTAGGAGAGTGGACTTTAGTAGTACGTCCTTTGAAGCCTCATATGCTTCCTCTTGGGTTTTCTCCCATCTCCACTGTTCCCTAGATCGTAATAGCTTATTTAGGGGTTCAAGGAAAGTCGATGCATTAAGCAAAAATTTCCTATAAAAGTTTAGGAGACCTAAATAAGCTTGTAACTGTGTGATGTTTTGTGGAGGTGGTGCATTTTTTATTGCTTCTAGTTTATCCACCGTTGGATGAATGCCTGAGGCATCTATGCGGAACCCTAAATATGAAACCTCGTTAGTAACCCCCGAACACTTTTCTCTCTTTAGCTTAAGTCCGGCATCCCGGAGTCTTTTTAGAACTGTGGTTAATCTAGTTAAGTGTTCTTTTTTAGACGAGCCTGAAATGAGGACATCATCTAGAAAACAAAGTACCCCCGGAATGTGACCTAGAACTTGGTCCATTGTCCTCTGAAAAATACCCGGAGCCGATGCTATTCCATAGCATAGCCTATTGTACTTATATAGGCCTCGGTGCGTATTTATGATAGTTAGTTCTTTAGAATTTTCATCTAAACTTAGTTGCAGGAGCGGCTCGCAGGTAGGCACTGTGGAACTGCAGCACCCCCATGATCTTATGATCTTTATATTTAAATATTTAAAATAGCCTCTCTGATTGTTTTTTTTCAATGAACTTTGAGTTTTTAACTCAGATTATATCCTTTTTTCCTTAAACTATTTCAATGCCGAACGAATGAATCACGAAAGTAGCTTCAGCCTTCCCGTGGAACTGCGTACTTAACAGTTCCAGATTTTGTTCGAAACGCTTGAAACCTCGGTGGCGGACGTACGAAGAGCGAGTCAGAATCGCGGGTTTAAGAGGATCCAAAGCACTGTGGACAGAGCAGTGCCGATTTGTTTGTTTGACGTGGTAGTTGTGTTGCTGTATCGTTTGCTAATTCGAAATTTAATTTCCGAATTGCATTTATCAATGATTCGTTATCATTTATTTTTTGTCGTGAGATTGAAGTTAATTATATAATAACTGGATTATTTACAATATATAGCTTTCATTTCTTAGAATATTTTTTCGCTCAGAATAAAAACAGAAGAATGGAATTTGTTTATAAATAAAATTTTTGCCAAATTCGAAATTACCCGTCAAGCGTAAGTACCCTATAATTGATTTTATGATACTATTTTACTTATTTTTATGACTGAGTAGTGAGTAGTTATCTATTTATCTATTCAACTTTCTCTCTCTCTCATATATATATATATATAATCGACACAATTGTTCGTAATTTCTGAGGCAGCACCCCCATAACTGAAAGTCACGAGCCGCCACTGCTTAGTTGAGCATAGGCTTGGGACATATCTAGTTTTGTGAAATATTTACCCCCAGCAAGAGAGCTAAATAATTCATCAGGCTTGGGTATAGGGTAACAATCTAGAAGGACTGCTCTATTTGCTGTTAAACGGTAATCCCCACATAACTGCACGGACTTGTCCGGTTTTAATACAAGAACTACTGTGGCAGCCCACTTAGCGTGTGTGACTGGTTCGATAATTTTATCTTTGAGCAGCCTATCAATTTCTAAATCTACCTTCTCCCGCAGTGCATGCGCAATTGAAGAGCTTTACAAAATTTTGGAGTTACATTAGGATCTACTTCTATACAGACCTGATGGCCTTTTCGGTTGCCTACTTCAGGCCCCAAAACAGAAGAAAACTCCCTTAACAATGAGTCTATGTCCGACGGATATGAGAGTGTATGCATATCTGCCTGACCCTTTGGCAAAATTCTGTCAATCGGCATTTTCAAAGCGTCGATCCAATCACGGCCTAGTAGAGTAGGCCCTTGCTCATCCACCACTAAAAGAGTTAAGGGATGAGACAAAGTTTTCTGGTTGAGTGTAACTGTGACGGATGCTTCTCCACAAATAGGTATTTGTATGTCCCCGTATTTTTTTAATATGGTTTTAGATGCATGTAGTTTAGGTATATTTTTAAAAGTTTTGTCAAAAACTGTTTTGGACATGACAGTTCGGGCAGCACCTGTATCTAGTTCTAGAGGAACTGTAATTGCATTTAGGCCTACCTCTACAATATATGGGCCTGTATTATTACCACTTTGCTGCTCATAAAATAGGTACTCCACTGCAATGTTCGACGTATTTCCCCTTTGAGGATTTACACTAGAAATGTTAAAATTAGAATTTTCACCCTTTGTTTTCTTTGAAAAACAAACTTTAGCTATGTGGCCTATTTTACTACAGTTTCAGCAAATTGCTTCTTTCAAAGGGCAGTCCTTCTTCCAATGGTGTTTTCCACACCCCGTACATGGCTTGGAAGGCTTTTCCTCCTGTCTAGCGTTTGAATTAGTAGGTTTAGTTGTATTTGCCGCATACCTCTTATTTGTCTGTCTAGTAGGCTCATTAGGTCTGCCAGGCCTAGAAGATTTAAAGCTATTTACGTGTTGGGCTTTACTACTGTGACTGCCAAAAGCTCTAACATCTTTAGCAGCTGCTTCTATAGCAGCAGCTATTACTACAGCCTGACTAAAAGTTAGGTTCTGGATAGCTAATAGGGCTCTCTGGGTAGACTTCTCTTTGAGACCCATTACAAACCTACCTCTTAGCATTTCGTCTAATTTGTCCCCAAATTTACACGTACGGCTATGGCTTTTTATTCCTGCAACAAACTCTGCAATGCTTTCATTTACCGTCTGATGCCTCGAATAAAATTTGAAATGTTCATAGATGAGAACTACTCGGGGTTTCTAGTAATCGGTTAGGGCCTGTACCAATTCACTATAGGTGCAAGTTTCCGGTGCTTTAGGAGCAACTAGGTCCATAACTAAGCCAAACGTTTTAGGGCCTATTATAGTTAAAAAGGTAGGTACTTTCTTTGCCTTAGGAATGGAATTTGCCTCGAAAAACAACCTCACCCTAGTGGCATAAGCTTCGAAGTCCTCCCCAGAGTCTTCGTAGGGGCTTATATGGCCAATCACTGACATGCTAGAGCAAAACCGAATTTGGCCAAATAACGTGAAGTGGGTTAGATTTGGTTTAAATTTGATCTAGTTACTCCCCAGTTAGGGCTGAATAGTAAATTGTATTAGAGTTAGGGCTGAGACGGAGTTAGTATTAGAGTTAGGGCTGGGTAGGAATTAGTTTTAGAGTTAGGGCTGAGACGGAATTAGTTTTAGAGTTAGGACTGAGCAGGAATTAGTTTTAGAGTTAGGGTTGAGTAGGAATTAGTTTTAGAGTTAGGGCTGAGTAGGAATTAGTTTTAGAGTTAGGCCGGCGGGACCTAAGCTATAGTACGGTAGCTTACCCACACAAACCAAATCGGACGACCCACTAGGCTACATCCAATTTTCCAAACAACCACTTGAACCCAATAAGCCAAATTAAATCCAATGAGCCAAATTTAATCCAATGAACCAAATTTAATCCAATGAACCAAACTTATTCCAATGAGCCAAATTAAATCCAATGAGCCAAATTAAATCCAATTCTCGTCGCCAAATGTGATAACTTGGGGTTAGATACCCCCGTTAGGTTATTTAGGTTCTAGCAAACAAACAAAGGCACTTACCCGGTGCGTAGAATTAGATATTCTTGGGCCTACCATAGATTCCTGCGTCCCACAAACAGCCTCCTACTCTCTCTTACTTTACTAATTTAGAAGCTATAGACATTACCCCTAACTATACTTAAGTACTGAGAACTTCCTACCCCATATTGTCACCTTAGAAACACCACCAAATAAACACAGCACCAACGATTAGGTTAGATACAAAACACCATGCTCTAGGCCAGCCAAAACAATACGAACAGCCGCGTTGCTCGTTTATCCCTTCGTGTTGCCATTCAGCTTAGATTTAGTGATATTTTCCCTTTAGTGACTTTAGACTATATACATATATATACACACACGTCACCTCATTTAGGTATCAGTCGAAGTTCCATACAAAGAATACAGAGAACGGTAGGACTTAAAGCATTTAAAAGGATCCGTGTTTCAAGATGTGACAGCAATGTAAGAGCTAAAAGAAAAATTCGTTGTAGAAAATTGCTTGATAAATTTTCGTTCAATGATGATAGTTTTCACAGATGAAAAAGATTTCACCATCGAGATTGCTCAAAACTCCCGGAACGATGTTGTTTATGGTCGGCGTAAGAAAGACATTCCTCCATCGAGACTTTACTACCAGAGAAGTCGGTTTTTCAAAAACAATTATGGTATTAGCAGGTGTATCGTGGAATGGAAAGACGAAAATTCATTTAATTTTAGAAAATAAAAAAATTAATTCAGAAACTTATGTAAATCTTCTAGCGGAGAATCTTTTGCCTGATTGTCGGCGTCTGGATTATGGAAACGATATCATACTCCAACAAGATGGTACTACAGCTCATACTAGCAAGTTCACACAGGATTATCTACAGTAGAATGCAGTCAACTTCATTGGAAAAAAACGACTGACCCCCAATCACCTGATTGCAATTCCATGGATTATTGCATATGGAACACTCTAGCAGAGAAGATTTATGAAGGCCAAACAGAAAAGTTTACAGAAATGCAATAAAAAAAAAAAACTCGAATGTTGGGACAAAATAACATTAGGAGAAGTCAGAAAATGTATCATGTCGTGGAAGAAAAGGTTAAGATTAGTGTATAAGCAGGACGGCGGACATATTGATCATATTTGTTGATAAGCTGTGAATAATAAAAAATTTTCAGTTTATGATATTCGTTTTTTTCACCATACCTTATTGTTCCCTCAGTTGTGGAAAAACTATTTTATGTAGAGGTCTGAAATTTTGATGATAGCTTATCAATAGATTGAGGTAAAAGTTGTGTAAATTTTGGAAGTGTGAACTGCATATTTTTGAAGTTATTGATGTTCAAATCTCAAGGCGTTTTTTTTGGGCCACCCAATATATTAAGCGAATAGAAAAAGTTAACTAATACTTTTTAATACTTCCATAGCGCGTAAAGTAATAAAAAGTAAATAAAAACTATTTATTTATTTGCTTGGTCATTCATAAAGCATTGGCTTTATAGGGTGTATTATTGAATTATGACAATAAAAATTAAAATAAAGTTTGGTACATTTCCGTTATACCCCGGCAAATGGTAAATGTTTACTATATGAATACATTGCTTATTAAAATATTTTTAGAAATTTGAATACAGTACAATGCTTATTCATATATTTTTATAAATTTATTATGGACATTTACTATATTAATAAAATGCTTATTGTCAATCGCCCTTGACGATTGGTTAGGTTTACAAAACAAACAAAACAAAACGTCTTTATTGCGGATTATTCACAAGCCACAGTCACTAGTAGTATGGGTGCAAAAGGGTAGAGCGCAATTGCTGATCAGTGTTGCAAAGGAGGGGAGGAAATGGTGCAAAGGGGGGGGGGGAGGGGTTATGCAACAAGTGGGGTTGGGGAGAACCACCAAGTTGCATGAAGGGGGAGAGCTTTGGGGGAGAAGTTGGGACGGCCTCACACCCAAAAGGGTTATCCTAACCTAAGCACTAAGCAGGTAAGCCTTAACCTAAGAAGGAGAGAGAGAGAGAGAGAGAGAGAGAGAGAAACATGTGTTCGCCTGGCCGCAGCCAGACGCATTTTGTGAGTTCAGGGGACCAGCATCTGTTATATAGAGGGTCGGGAGTTTCCAGATACCACTATTTATTTTAATTATATGGAGGGGTTGTCAGAGTTCCCAGAGAGCACTATTTATTTTAATTATTTATATATTAAAGGTAAGAGAGATGATCTCAATACTTAGAGGGGGGTTACCATTTACCACTGTATATTTTAATTATTTATATATTAAAGGCAAGAGAGAGATGATCTCAATGCTTAGATGGGTTGCCAATGGCTTAGCAAAAGAATTAAATAAAACACCAATACACTATTTTTGTTTATTGGGACACAAAACGATTCCCAATTATTTAATAAAAAATTATCAATAAAAGAAATACACAGGAATCTTTATATTGTACATTAATCCAGTTACAGACATTGAATGAAAGAACAAATGACATAGAAAATAAATATACAAGCAAAAATGCTAATACACACTTTAAACTATATATATATATATATATATATATATATATGATGAATAAAACCACGAAGGGAAAAGAAACACAAAGTGGTGCTCAACGCTTTCGTCTAATGACATCCTCAGGAACACTGAGGATGTCATTAGACGAAAGCGCTTGAGCACCACTTTGTGTTTCTTTTCCCTTCGTGGTTTTATTCATCATAAATATTTTTCACGTGTCACTTTCGTGAAATAATTTTTCATATATATATATATATATATATATATATATATATATACACACATGAAGGTACATCAATAAATATCCGCACTTTTTATTTTACTGATAATATAGTATATATAATATATACTCGTAATAACGAGCCAAACAGATCTATAGGCTTATTTAGGCTAGCAACAGTATAGGCTTATTTAGGCTACTCGTAGCTGTCACATATCGTACGAGTAGTGAGTATGGCTGCACCGCTTTCAATTTGTACTCAGGAAGAACAGAAACCCGTGGTTCGTTTTTTGTGGGCAGGTGTGAAAGGGGCTGAAATTCAAACGCGTTTATGTGCTCAGTATGGGAATAATGCGTTACCACGGTGAAGTGTGTACGAGTGGATTCAAATGTTCAAGGAAGGTCGGACATGTGTGACAGATGCTCAGCGCTCAGGACGACCGTCAACATCAACCAGTGGTGACAAGCAGGAAGAAGCCAGAGCCATGATTTTCGATGACAGAAGATTAACAATAAAAGAAATTGCATCTTCATTAGATATCAGTCAAGGGTCAGCCTATTTGATAGTTCATGACATTCTTGGCTTTCACAAAGTTTGTACAAGATGGGTGCCCAAACAGTTGACAGAAGAGCACAAGCGTAATCGTATGGACGTCTGCTCTCGTCTTTTGGCGAGGTATCATAATGAAGGTGTAAACCTTTTGGAGCGCATTATCATTGGAGATGAAACCTGGATCTATCACTATGAACCAGAAAGCAAACGACAGGGCATGCAATGGAAGCATCCAACATCTCCCGTTGCAAGGAAGTTCAAAGCGCAGCCGTCAGCAGGTAAAGTTATACTAACACTGTTTTGGGATAAACGAGGCCCTATCCTTGAACATTATCTAGAGCGTGGAACTACGGTAACAACTGCATTGCATTCTGACATGCTTCGGAATGAGTTAAAGCAAGCAATTCGGACAAAACGGAGAGGGAGATTGTTGGAAGGTGTTATCCTGTTACAGGACAATGCGCGCCTTCATATCGCTGCACAGACCTAGAAAATGCCTTCAAGAACTTAAATTTGAAGTTCTCGACCATCCAGCCTACAGTCCAGACTTGGCACCTTCTGATTTTTACCTGTTTGGACCACTAAAAGACGCTTTGAGAGTTCAGCCATTCCAAGGCGATGATGACCGAAGGAGGCGGTGCATGACTGGCTACGCACACAGCCAAAAACATTCTTTTGTGATATATATATAATATATATATATATATATATATGTAATATATATATATATAGAAACGACGTAAGTATAGAGGAGTGTTCTGCACACGAGGAAGATAAATAACCAACAAATGAAAAATGAGGTAACCGCCCGGGAATCGAACCCAGGATCTTCCGATTGCCGGTCAGATATGCTATCCACTACACCACGGGCCTCCATCAGTCAGAAGTCGTAGTAATTCTCCTACATAGGGCAGAAGCTAATGCCTTGAGAGGGCACCCTCGCAAATCGTGAAGATGTACATTTAACTGTAATGACCACGCAGTATATTAATGTATAGAAACGACGTAAGTATAGAGGAGTGTTCTGCACACGAGGAAGAGAAATAACGAACAAATGACCGGCAATCGGAAGATCCTGGGTTCGATTCCCGGGCGGTTACCTCATTTTTCATTTGTTCGTTATTTCTCTTCCTCGTGTGCAGAACACTCCTCTATACTTACGTCGTTTCTATACATTAATATACTGCGTGGTCATTGCAGTTAAATGTGTGTGTGTATATATATATATATATATATATATATATATATATATATATATAAAATACCAACAAAATTTGTTCGAAAGATACGCGTGCTATTTTGCAACACGAATAAAAATAAAACATTTAGTGATGGATTCCGTACCATGTTTCGGATTCTATGTTAAACTGTAGGTCTAAGATGGTTCAAAAACAGAAATATACATTGCTACGTGACATGTGTATTTATATGCTAAAGGACGCCGTCCTAAAGTACAAGATGTCAGTACAGTGTTTCACTCTAAAGCCAAACCGAAAGTGTCTACTTACTTTTGTCAATCCTCTGTATATAAGGTGAGTAAAATGAATTTCTCCTCTCCTATTGAATAAAAAAGAAAGTGTCTACACTCTACATATGCGAGTATTCGAGCTGACCTACATCACAAATAGCGGTAGTTGTTAGCCGGAGGCGATACCAACCGCGCACGCACACACACACACACACACACACACACACACACACCTTAATCTCGTATACCTTTAACTTTTATTGTATTTTTAAATAAGCATAGAAATATTTGTGTAATAAAACATCTATAGACGTTTGTTTTTATGTAATAATACAATCAAATTACATAAATTAGAGAAATCTATATACGCATTTAATTTCATTTTATAAGTTGCCTCAAGTAACAGACGGAATGCTAACTGACTGACCCACTTTCTGCATGAAGTTTTAACTGCATCTTATTTCTACTATATATATATATATATATATATATATATATATATGCACTAGAATCACAAAATAACACGTGACCTTATTAATAAGCAAACAACCACAAGGAAAAGGAAACACAAAGTCCGAGCGCTTTCGTGATATATATAGTGGTGGACCGGATGTCAGGTTTTCAACATCTGCGGATGCGGATCTTTAATTTCAATATTCGCGGATGCGGATCTTTAATTTCAATATCCGCGTATGCGGATATTTATTTAATCTATCAATATAATATAGAATTATGAATGTATGACAATTTTTCAAATTTCATGATCTTACTATTATGGCAGGCAATGCATAAGAATTAAAATTAATATTAATGTTTTCATTATGATAAAAATAATAACTTTCTCAAGAGTTTCAGCCACAGAAAATTCAATGAAACAAGTTTCATTCAATTTTCTGTGTTACCACGTATTTATATTTTGAGGTTTATATATTTGTTTGTTCAATAATTAATACTTTACATGAATGTGCATGACTGGGCCTTATAAGCTACTTTATAAGCTAATTTAATTGTAAATTGCATAATTTATTAGAGGTAATATCCGCATAACATCCGCAGTCAGAAGTGCGGATGCGGATATCCGGTCCACCACTAATATATATACACACCACTAATATATATATATATATATATATATATATATTACACAATTTTTTCAAAATTTAAAGAAAAACGCATCATTTTTCTGGACCTTAATTTCGGCTTCTTTTTTTTCTATGAGGGTGGGCACTTTTGCGGACTTTCTGCCTTGGCCCCTCTTTTCTGCCTATTATATATATATATATATATAACTGCAAACACGCAGTATAATTAACGTAAAGAACGACGCTTGTATAGGAGATATTCCGCGCAAGACGAGAGAGAGAGAACGAAACAAATGAAAAAATGAGGTAACCACCCGGGAATCGAACCCGGGATCTTCCGATTGCCTTTCAGATGCGATAACCATTACACCATGGGCCTCACTCTTCCAAATGCCGTAATTCTTCTACATACTCGCAGAAACCAATGCCCCAAGGGGGCACCTCCCGCATGCCGTAACATTATATATATATATATATATATACACACACACCTTTCAACGTTTCGAATGTTCCGTGCGATGATTCCTCATTTCACGAAGGTCAAGCTTGTCGCCCCTCCTCTCGAGTTGGCATGGTAAAGTAGTGAGTTGGCTTCTTGTACTCTCCACCTCACATAGCCAGGTACACCCTGCTCATCGGGGATTGTTCTGTGCCAGGCGTCTAATCTTCTTTTGTATTCCATGGATTTTAGGTCCTCCCTTTTTCCGTACCGTAACAGTTGAAATTTCTCAGTGTTAAAATTCATATTGTTGTCTTCCGTCCACTTGTAGATTTGTTCATGTCTGTTTGTAGAGATCCTATATCCTCTAGGTTTCTTATTTTTCTACTGATCTTTGCGTCATCGGCAAAGGATGTTACTGTGCTGTCTCTGGTCACGTCCTCATCTATGTCAGTTAGCATGATTATCAGAGCTGGGCACTTCCGCAAACACTTCCGCAAACCGCACATTCCGCAATTGCGGAAGTATGTTTTTCGTTTGCGGATTTGCGTTTGCGGCAAAGTCATCGCAAATTAGTGAATTTGCGTTGCGGAACTAAGACCGCAAACGCAAATCTTTCCGCAAATTTCCCACGTGGCCACTGGCCAAGCCCGCTAGTGCTGTGACGCTGCTGTCACTGGCCGCCAATTGGCTGGCAGGCAGCGCGTCATCTTTCCCGCCACTCCGCCGCCCCGTGCATCTTCCCGCCATCTCACAGTACAGTGTACAGTTACTACAGTTACAGTACAGTCTTCTCTAACGTGTCTAAGTCTCAAAATTTATGAAATTCAAATGATTAAATTTATTTTTTAATTTATTTACTATTTACTTGCAGGAGGTAGTTTTGTTCAATATAATATATCAATATATGTAGTATTTTTATTTCTTCTACAATAGTGATTTATTGTAATAAATTATTTAGTCTTGTTTTTAATAAAAACAAGGCTAAAACATTAAACATTAAAAAGATATAAAAACTTTTTATACCTCTTTAATGTTTTGGATACTTTTTATAGTTAAAATTGCGATTGCGGAATTTGCGGTTTGCGGAAGTGTTTGCGGAAGTGCCCAGCACTGTAAAAATTGGAAATATGGTTTGCGTTTGCGGATTTGCGGCACCAAAAATGGCAAGAAGTTTGCGGATTTGCGGTTGCGGAAGGTAAGGTTTGAGTTTGCGGATTTACGATTGCGGAAGTGATTTTGAGTTTGCGGTGCCCAGCTCTGATGATTATGAAGAGTAGTGGAGCTAATACTGTTCCTTGTGGTACTAAGCTGAGGACCTCTGATTCTGATGAAGATATTCCTTGCACTGTAACGACTTGCCGCCGCTCACTAAGGAAATTATATATCCATTTCCCTACTTTTCCTGTTATTCCCAAACATTTCAGTTTATGTATTATGATTCCATGGTTTTTTTTCCATTAGTAGTAGGAATAGAATATGGAATGTATAAAATTAACAATATCTTGTTAAAATGTCTTTTGCCTTTAATCACTGCTTGATAACCATGTGCTAATCTCCTTTTATTTCTCTGTTCCGTTGTAGATATGTATATATATCCGTCATCTCGCCTTCTCCATTCCCTGACAAGGTGTACTGCTGAATATACAAAAGAACTTGGAATAATTTCTTCTTTTTCCTTGTGGGTTTGCATCATTCATTCATTTCATGTGTTTAAGTGTGAAATTCATTCTAAAGAAATGTAAGTTAGGTTAGTTCAGTTAAGTTACGTTAGGAATTAGGCATTTCCTTAAGATAAAATTGGTAAATGACTGATTTGCTAAGTTTCGTAAAATCTGTAGCAGTCCGCCAAACCGAAAAGATCCATATATATATATATATATACAGGGTGTCCCCAAAAAAACTATATACTCTTTATAGCATCATATATTTTATAATTTAAAAAAAAACCAAACAATATATTGTTATAGCAATTGCCAATGAAAGGTAAATTAGTAATCTAAGTGATCAAAATGTTATAGCGAGTTGTTTGCATATAAAATTTAATTAACTACGCCAAGTGCTCAAAATGTTCTCCGGCGGCATGAATGCACTTTTGAATGCGTCGACTAACTGATTCGCAGACAAGGACTAATGTGGATGCTGTGATGGTCCAGCACTTTTCCCTAATTGCATCCTTAAGGTGTTCGAGTGTTGCAGGTCTTGTACCATAAACTGCATCCTTCAGGTAGCCCCACAAGTGGAGTCAAGTCCGGTGAACGTGGAGGATACTCAACGCTTCCTCTTCGTCCTATCCAACGGTTAGGCAACGTTTCATCGAGGTACCTTCTGACATCACAATGATAATGAGGGGGGGCTCCATCTTGTTGTAAGTAAAAGTCGTCGTTTCCAAACAACTTCCGAACTGCAGGTATAATTTCTGTCCGCAGCATGTCGAGATATGCGGCACCGGTAACTGTCCCATTAAAGAAAAATGGTCCAACCAAACCCCTGGATGATAAACCACACCATGCTGTTAATCCTGGTGAATTAACATGTTTATCCACATAAACGTGTGGATTTACAGTGGCGGCTCGTGACTTTCAGTTATGGGGGTGCTGCCTCAGAAATTGCGAACAATTGTGTCGATATATATTATATATATATATATATATATATATATATATATATATATATATATATATATATATATATATATATATATATGAGAGAGAGGGAAAGTCGAATAGATAAATAGATAACTACTCACTACTCAGTCATAAAAATATGTAAAATAGTATCATAAAATCAATTATAGGGTACTTACGCTTAACGGGTAATTTCGAATTTGCCAAAATTTTTATTTATAAACAAATTCCATTCTTCTGTTTTTATTCTGAGCGAAAAGGTCTATTACTTTTTCATTGAAATTCTGTGTACTGTTGATCAAATTTTTCTCTATTGAAATCATTGCAAGAGCAATTAGTCTTTCCTGATTCATAGTGCTCCTTAAGAACGTCTTTATTCTTTTTAATGTTGAATGGCAGCGTTCGGCCTCGGATGTAGTCATGGGGATGGTCAAAAGAATTTTTATGAGCTCATGCTTTTCAGTTTTTTCTTTCATTTTGTTTATATTTGTAAGACCACTTTTTGTCCACGTCAAGTCACCACCGAGTAGTAGACACGGGAAACAAAATAATGCATTTTTAACTTTACAACCACAAAGCCAACTTTTTCTTTGGTACCATTCTGAATTAAAACTACGAATATATTTCTTATTGTTACTTATTCCTGGCTGAGATATTTGAATTTCTGGTGTAGGGCGTCCTTCAGTTTTAATAGCTATTTTTTCTTGAAGAGATAACTGTGAAAAATTACGAGACTGAATTTTACTCACTGTCACCCGACTCACTTCTGGGGCTAGCGCAGCCATGATAATAGAATAGGCGCCTAGTTAAAATTTCAAAAAACAAAAAACAAAAAGTCACTTGCGAAAAAATATTCTAAGAAATGAAAGCTATATATTGTAAATAACCCAATTATTATATAATTAACTTCAATCTCACGACAAAAAATAAATGATAACGAATCATTGATAAATGCAATTCGGAAATTAAATTTCGAATTAGCAAACGATACAGCAACACAACTACCACGTCAAACAAACAAATCGGCACTGCTCTGTCCACAGTGCTTTGGATCCTCTTAAACCCGCGATTCTGACTCGCTCTTCGTACGTCTGCCACCGAGGTTTCAAGCGTTTCGAACAAAATATGGAACTGTTAAGTACGCAGTTCCACGGGAAGGCTGAAGCTACTTTCGTGATTCATTCGTTCGGCATTGAAATAGTTTAAGGAAAAAAGGATATAATCTGATTTAAAAACTCAAAGTTCATTGAAAAAAACAATCAGAGAGGCTATTTTAAATATTTAAATATAAAGATCATAAGATCATGGGGGTGCTGCAGTTCCACAGTGCTTACCTGCGAGCCGCTCCTGGTGGATTATCAAGTAACCAGTACCTGCAGTTGTGTCGATTTACTGTGCCATTCAGCTTGAAGGTAGCTTCATCAGACCACACGATTTTGTTGGCAAACTGTGTCTTCGGCTTCCATTGACTGAAACCATTCACAAAATTCGAGTCTGCGATCAGGGTCATCTTCAGTCATGGCGTGTAACAGACTTGGAATGTAGCTTTTCCATTTTGCCGACTTTAAAATCCGGTGAACACCTGATTTGCTGATTCCGGTCTCACGGGCGCATTGCCTAACTGATTTCTGTGGTGATCGATTAAATTTTTGCAACACTAAAACGGAGTTTTCATCACTCGCACTTGATTTGCGTCGTCCAGATCTTCGCTTGTGCATATCTTGAGCAGATCCCTCTGCCTCAAACTTGTCACGGATGCTTGTAATGGCGAGATGTGTCGGTGGCTTTGTACCAAATTCCCGGATCCATTGCCGCTGGACTTCGGACACATTCTCAAATTTCCAATACCATTTCAGAACACTTTTTCGTTGCTCCAGTGTCAAACATTTACGCAATATGGGTTCTTTTGCCGAACTGAATAAAGTTGAATGCTGTAGAGTTTGTATCGTGGAATGAGTGCGTAGGCTAAGTCCGAAGCAAGCTAGTGAGTGACTAGACTACGTTCGGTCCATAGGTTTCGCCATTGCAAGGCCTTTGATAAAACAAGGCCAGGCTTAGTCGACGCACTCAAAAGTGCATTTATGCCGCCGGAGAACATTTTGAGCACTTGGCGTAGTTAATTAAATTTTATATGCAAACAACTCGCTATAACATTTTGATCACTTAGATTACTAATTTACCTTTCATTGGCAATTGCTATAACAATATATTGTTTTTTTTTTTAAATTATAAAATATATGATGCTATAAAGAGTATATAGTTTTTTTGGGACACCCTGTACAGTATATATATATATATATATATATATATATCATAGAGGGCTACGTCATAGCCAATGTCGTAACACCGCTTCTCGGAGATCAACGAAGTTAAGCAACATTGAGTCTGGGTAGTAATTGGATGGGAGACCGTCCTCTGCGCCCAGATTATGTAGCGACCCGTGGTTCGTTTCCCACGTAAAGCTGTAGGTCCCCTCCGTTATATATCCTTAGATGTTGCGAAGGAGGTTGAACAACAGTAGTATGGGCCCGTTCGGGGAGACAGACATGGATCAATTTGAAAATTTCTCCCCCGTCACCGTCCCTCATGAGGATCCTTCACCGTCCTTCATGACGGTCCCTCCTTTATAAGGTGCCTTTCATGTTTTTTTTTTAAATTCATCATCGCTTTGGGAAAAAAAAATTCATCATTGCTTTGAAAAAAAAAAAATTATCATCGCCTTGGAAAAAAAAAAAAAAAGAAGTTCATCATCGCCTTCTTTCACGAGAAAAACCCTCCTGTCCTGTGGGGTTCTTTCAAGGTCTTTCATGAGACAAACAAACTCAAACAAGCAAAAGCAGACAAAGACAAAGTTTGACACTAAGTTTTGAGCTTATACCCTTCACAAAATAGAAACTCAGACTAAACATTTTAAGTCAAACACAATTTCTATGTTTAATATTTGTATTATATAAAGTTAAATAAAAAAATTAAATAAAATTAAAATTAAACATTTTATTTTCAATTATAGGGGTAACTTTTGCTTATCCTAATTAAATTTCATTTATTCTACATTAATATGAAATAAGGCGAAATGAAATGTATTGAAAAGGCTTATTGGCAAACTATAGCCCATATGATAAAAATTATTAACATATATTATGTAGTTTAGCCAACATAACTATTATTATTTATCATCAATTACCATCTTAAACATTATTATTCGTATATATATATATATATATATGACGAATTTCAAAATTAAGACCGTGAAACGAGGGAATGTTGCAAATATATATATATATATATATATATATATATCTGATAAGTTTTACTGAATCAATGTACAGTATTTGCATAATTCTTTGCTAAGTACGTTAATTGTAATCGGCAACTTAGTTCACAATCTTGCCAGATTTTCCAGACTAATTAATAATAATCAATTTTAAATGTATGTAATTTTTTCTAGTAATTTAACAGGCCTGCGAGTGACAACTTTGTAGGAGAGATCTTCTTACTAATAACTGACTTTATATGACTCAATCACATTTAAAATGAAATTAAAAGGTTTATTGGCAGACTATAGTCCATATGACAGAAACTATTATTAAGTTACATTATGCAGTTAGACTAACTAACATACATGCGTTTAGCGAACATAGCTATTATTATTTACCAACAATTACCATCTTAAACATTATTATTTGTTTATCACCATTTATATATATAATATATATATATATATATATATATATATATATATATATATATATATATATGAAAATTATTTCACAAAAGTAACACGTGAAAAATATTTATGATGAATAAAACCACGAAGGAAAGGAAACAGAATGGTGCTCAAGCGCTTGAGCACCATTCTGTTTCCTTTCCTTCGTGGTTTTATTCATCATATATATATATATATATATATATATGATGAATTTCACAATTAAGCACGTGAAACGAATGAATGATATATATATATATATATATATATATATATATATATATATATATATATATATATCAGACTTTTTAAAAAGATTAGGATGAAGATGCAGATACATGCAGTTTATATTTCCTAAGTTCAATTATCGATACGTCTTCCTTCATTGTCATATAGTTCAAGCCAGTTAAAATGTATCTATTTTAAGTCGTATACCTGTAAACGAACCATTCATTTCACAAGCTACATCAAGCTGTGTGATGAGGCTTTAAAATTAAAGGCAAATATGTTATCCTCATCTAAACATCCACTTAAACATTATTACTAATATTAATTTATTGTTATTTATTATTATTATTATATATATATATATATATTATATATATATATATATATATATATATATCTACAGATCTACAGAAGCTAAGGCTAACAAAGACCCTAAGATCCACTCTAAGGCTAGCCCGAGAGAAAGGAGAGAGTAGGGGGTTAAGAGAAGAGAGGAGAATAAGGGGTTAAGTAAGGAGCAACACCTATCATTCGTGGGTTAACATTCATTCAGAAAAAGAGGGAAAAAGTCTCACCATCATCATCCGCCGGCCACTGCCGACAAGTCAGAAAAATAGTCGGAGAATATAGGAGAGGGGTGAAAGATGAAAAGAAGTAAAATAAGAACGCTTACAAACCATGCAAACACAGTCTTAACTCACTGTCATACCATGCAAACTACAAACATGCAAGAAAAGAGTTAGAGACATGCAAAGTAAGGAGGATAAGAGAAAAAAAAAAAAAGTAGGTAAAGTTAAAGAAAAAGTGGGTTAGTTTACGCTATGAGCTACATCTACATTCGTGTTAGTCTAATTTTTTTTTTTTTTTTTTTATTGCTGGCATCACACGCTGGCATGTCACAAGCTGGCATTCATCGTCAACAGACTCATCCTCGAGCACCACCACCAGAGCTCCTGTTGTTAACTTTCTTTTTTAATTTTAAACAACGTTAATATTTTTAAAATGTCTGTCAAGACGGTTCTTAAACACATTAACGCTGGTAGAATGAACGACTGACGCGGGAAGATTATTCCATTTATCAATTACTTTAAACGTAAAGAAGTTTTTAGCGATATTAGTAATGAAACGTCTGCCACGCAACTTGAATCCGTTATTGCGAGTATTACTATTATCGAAAGTGAACAATTTGTCAAAATTTACGTTATCGATGTTATTAACGATTTGAAAACTTCAATAAGCTCCCCCCTTAATCTCCTAGTTTCGAGTGAATACAAGTCTAACACTTTAATCCTATCTTCATAAGGCTTATTGCGCAATGCCGGAATAAGTTTCGTGGCACGACGCTGAACCCTTTCTAACCTATCAATATCCTCACGCAAGTACGGGCACCAAAATTGAACGGCATATTCCAAATGAGGCCTGACTAGGGACTTGTAAAGGGGCAATATAATATCCTTCGATTTAAATTCGAAATTACGCGCTATGAAGCCTAACATCCTATTAGCTTTTGCGCAAGACTCCAGGCACTGGTTCCTAACCTTTAAATCTTTAGTTACGCGTACGCCTAAATCTACTTCCTCGTCAACGCTCGCTAAATCCCTATCATCCATCGTGTACACGTAATTATTGTTGCGAGAACCTATATGCAAAACTTTACATTTATCTACGTTAAATTGCATCTGCCACTTATCCGTCCACTCCATAATCCTATCTACATCGTCTTGGATCCTATTTCTATCGTCCTCGTTAACAACCTTACCGCCTATTTTAGTATCGTCCGCGAATTTTGACACGTTACTAATCAATCCTACATCTATGTCGTTAATGTAAATTACGAATAACAATGGGCCTAGCACTGAACCCTGTGGGACACCACTACCTACCTCTAACCACCCCGATTCACTACCATTAACTACGACCCTCTGCCTCCTAGCACGAAGCCATTCTTCTAACCAGTTAGCTACCTGACCGCGGATACCGTGCGCTTTAACCTTCGCAATTAGTCTCCTATGCGGAACTGTATCGAACGCCTTTTTAAAATCTAAATAAATAACGTCAGCTGCCCTATGCCTATCGTATTCGCGCACTATTTCGTTATAAAATTCTAACAAATTTGTTAAACAAGACCTATGGCGTCGAAACCCGTGCTGACTACTATTAATCAAACCCCTACTTTCTAAGTGATCGATAATACGATCCCTAACTACGGATTCCAAAAGTTTACCGACAATTGACGTTAAGCTAATGGGCCTATAATTGCTAGCTACCGCGCGGTCGCCTTTTTTAAAAATAGGCGTGACGTTAGCTAATTTGAAGTCTTCAGGAATAATCCCCGTTTCGAGTGACTGATTAAAAATCTTCGCTAAGGGGCCTACGATAACGTCTTTCAAATCTTTCAAATGTCTAGGATAAAAAGCGTCAGGGCCTGGAGCCTTGCTAACTTTTAGCCTATCGATATAATGCGCAATCTCAGCCTCGTAAACAGTTATTTCATCTAAAATAGTCTCGCTACTAAATGGAACGATATCGTCAACGTCGGGGACATTATTTACGTCCTCTACGGTAAAAACTGTCGCAAAAAAGTTATTGAAAATACCCGCCATCGCCTGAGCGTCAGAAGCCAAAGCGCCATTTACATCCAATAGAGGGCCTATGTTATCCTTTACCGGCTTACGATTATTTACGTATTCAAAACACTTTTTTGGATTATGTTTACTATCCGCAGCTATAACTATCTCTAAATTACGCTTGGCATTCCTAACTGATCTTTTAACCTGACGTCTAAGCTCGATATATCTATTAAAGTTAGCTACCTGGCCATTGCGCTTGTTAAGTCTATACGCTCTATTACGCTCGTTTATGAACTCGCCTACTTCCCTAGTCCACCACTTCGGCCTACCACGATTTCTAACGCGCTTGGGCGTTAAGATATTTTAATTAAACACACTGATTTGAATTCCTTTCACAATAAAAGCCTCTTTCAAATCTACCCCAATATTGCTATATATTTCTCGCAGTAACTGTTTTCAGACCAATAGCAGTTAAGTTATAAATATATACATAAAAATGCAATTTCCAAATAAGTAGGTTTGGCCAAAAAAAAAAACTTTCTCAATATTTCCAGTTAATAGAAAACGTGGACTGGCCTTCACAAGGCATAACTCTAGTATTTATCATCGTAACAAAGATTGTTCACTAAATATAGCACCAGTCTTTCATGGAGCAATACCACCAAAGTGGTTCAAAACACATCTTCAATAATAATTCAAGCAAGGAGCTTTCACTACACGGTCGCTTCCGATTATTATTTAAGCAAACCTGAAAGTTGCATACTCGAAATTCTGAACGCTTTATACAACAAGAGGAAGAAATCGTAACTTCTCTCAAAACTGTCCTAATTCCATTATTGTAAATCCACGTATTCTCTGTTTGATTTTTACCCATTCTTCAACAGAATGTACACCATTTATCTGTTGCAAGCTAGAAGTTGGGCGTAGGAGGAAACTGTTATTATTATTTATTATTATTATTATTACTATTATTATTATTAGTAGTAGTAGTAGTAATAGTAGTAGTAGCAGGGGTAACAGTAGTTTAAAACTTATCTTCACTTCTACACATCTGTTTCTTTCAATGCAGTCCTAAATCACCTTAGCTTTCCTCTGAAGCAGGAATCACACCAAACTATTTTACATCGAAAGCTTTCTAACATCTAAATAAGCACACCGGACAAAAAATTAGTCACCCCTAATAGCACCGATAGTTGGAAGTTCAAGGTCACACAGAGGGCGCTGATGTAGCATTGGTAAGTGACAAGTAGCGGTGACGTAGCACACAGGATCAGATCTGTTTCGTGAGGTGGTGAAGAACAAAGTGTGTGTTGGATATAGTCTGCAAAATGGGTCGTGAGGCAGACGTTACTCAGTGGCAAAAAGGAGCCATCGTGTTTGGCAGAGCCCACGGACACAAAATGTCTGAAGTAGCCCAATTTGTTGGTGTGTCAACGCGTACTGTCCAGCGAGTTTACAAAGAGTGGTGTAGTTCGCAATCAACTGACAATCGACGGCGTAACTGTGGCCGGAAAACAATTCTCGACAATAGGGGCCGCCGCCATGTTTCTCGTCTAGTAACTGCAAATCGTTTTCAAACCAGAGAACAATTGCTCCAAGAAACCAATGAGGTTCTCCAGCGACCAATTTCCGAACGGACATTGCGACGAGAACTGCATGCGATGGACATCTGGAGCAGGGTACCACGGAAGAGGCCGCTGTTAACAGCAAGTCACAAATTGGCACGTTATAAATGGGCTCAGAGGCTCAAAAACTGGACTGCGGCAGATTGGAAACGTGTAATTTGGTCCGATGAGTCCCGTTTTGTTTGTTCTCCAATGATGGGAGGCGACGAGTACATCGCAGGTCCAATGAAGCCTTTAATCCTGAATGCGTCGAAGGTGTTGTTCAGGCTGGAAACAGAAAGTGAAGCGCAGGAATAGACACCCACGGACTCTGGCGGAACTTCGGGACCGGCTGATGAACGAGTGGCAGCAAATCGATGTTCAGTACATGCACAACCTCGTAGAGTCTCTGCCTCGCCGGATTCGTGCGGTTATCAAGGCCAGAGGCGCCGTCACACGTTATTAGGTACATTCTGAGAGGGGTGACTAATTTTTTGTCCGGTGTGCTTACTAACAGAAATGAGGGGCCTGCATATATAAATGTAGTACAATATACGAGTTTATCAATTTGGTTAATACCACACTGCTTTTTTTTCACTCATTTCCTATCTGTATTACCTAAAAATTAGTTAGCTAGTTGTCAACTAGTGATCAAAATAATGTAATGTGCCAATTTTTATTTGGGGACCCGCGCCTTAAGCCTA
>JAJOZX010006104.1:100000-155000 GCA_023014485.1 Bathynomus jamesi
ATTTCGATCTCAAAGGGTTTTAATTTGCATTTCCCTCAAAATCTGTGGGTAATAGAAAAACGTGTTTTCATTTTGTAATCAGCGTAAAAAAGAACACAAGAATCACCCATATTTATCAAATGGAGAAAAACTTTGTTGAACAATGCTATGATCTGTTGAATGTGTGCATTTGTACATTGGGGCAAGACCATAGTTCATGTGACAAATATTAATAATACGAACTGACACTAGATTACATTTGACAGCTCAAATACTAAGGATAGAAATGGAGTTAACAGGAAATAGTACAATAATGTCGGATGTGAGTAGAGCTACAGTCAGACGTCTTTATATCATGAATTCCCTAGCTTACGAAGATATATATATATATATATATATATATATATATATATATATCAGATGCGCCTCGGTGGTGTAGTGGTTAGCGTCGCTGACTACGAATCCATCAGCCCCGGGTTCGAGACCCGATGGCAGCAAAACCCAGCTGTTCATCCTTCCACAAAATAAAGAAAGCGGTTGGTAGATAAATGGGTACCCTAGGTGGCCTCGTGGTTAAGACGCTGGGCTGCTGATGGGGCGTGGTTCGGATTCCACGTTAAACTGTAGGTTTAAGGTGGAGTGAAAAGCTTGACCTTCGTCAAAATGAACAATTCGGGCGGAAGCTAACCAAAGGTGTGTGTATATATATATATATATATATAGAGAGAGAGAGAGAGAGAGAGAGAGAGAGTTACAAGGACAAGAGGAATCTTCAAAGACCTTCCGGTCCACTCTGGGAGGTTCCTGTTATTAAACAAGTTTATTTTTCTTTCAACTATCCTAGCAGTAGTAGAAAACTGGATAGAAAAGTAGAAGGCTCTCTCCCCACCCTCTTCTCCCTTCCTGCCAGAGGCAGGTACGGAAAAAGGTTGAAGAAAATACCTTGACCCTGGAAAAGTAGCCAAGGAAAGTGGAGAATATGTAAATAGCTCTATATTTAGCATGCTCACAGAGACACCGTGCAAGCGAACTCCTGCAGAGTTGTTATGTTATGTTTTAGTCTTAAACTATGAGAATATTCAGTACTTTGTCTAGTTTATTTTTAAACACATTTACACTTTGACTGGAAACAACTCCTGAGGGAAGTTGGTTCCAGATATTAACTATTTTATAGGAAAAGAAATTCCCGCAGACAGAGGTCCTAAATGTCTTTAGTTCCAGTTTAAACCCATTATTTCTTGTTGGATTGGCATTAAGTGAGAATAAGTTTCTGTAATCTACCCTGTCTATTCCATTGAGCATCTTGAAGACTTGAATAAGCTGACCCCGCAACCTCTTCGTCTCTAAGGTAAACAGATTTAGGCGCTCCAATCTCCGTTGGTAGCTTTGCATTCTCATTGAAGGGATCAATTTTGTAGCCCTTGCTTGTACTCTTTCTAACCTTTCTATGTTCTTCCTGAGGGATGGAGACCAAAACTGCGCACAGTATTCCAGGTGAGGTCTGACTAGAGAATTATAAAGAGACATTACAGTCTCCTTGTTCCGAAACTGGAACTGTCTTTTAATATAACCTAATATTTTTAAGGCCCTCTTTCCGACTTCTGTACAGTGCTTCGACGGTTTCAGATCGTTGCTGATATAGACTCCTAAGTCTTTCTCTAGATCGGTCTCAGTCAAGTTCCTTCCCAAGAGAGAGTAATCGGTCTTCGAGTTTTTATAACCTATGTGCATTACCTTACATTTGTCCAAGTTGAATGGCATCTGCCAAGTAGCAGACCATTCTCCCAACCTATCAAGATCATTCTGAAGCGTTCTTACGCCCTCCTCAGTACCTACACTACTTCCTAATTTCGTTTCGTCTGCAAATTTGGAGATTGCACTTAGAAGCCCGATGTCTATATCGTTAATATAGATGATAAAAAGTAAAGGACCCAGAACGGAACCCTGTGGGACACCACTGGTGACGGGCGCCCACTCCGAAGCCACTACATTTATTATCACTCTCTGCTTTCTATCTTTTAACCAATCCTCAATCCAGTTGGAAACGAGCCCGGTGATTCCTAGTCCTTTGACTTTAGCCATCAATCTCGCGTGAGGGACTTTGTCAAAGGCTTTTTGAAAGTCGCGATACACTATATCTATTGCCCTACTTGCATCGTACAGTGTATGCATATTATGGAAAAACTCTAACAGGTTTGTCAGACAGGATCTATGTCGCCTAAATCCATGTTGAGAATAAAAAATTAGATTGTTAGATTCAAGGTGATACACAATACGTTTTGTAATGATGGACTCCAACAGTTTGCCGACAACTGATGTTAAACTGATCGGGCGGTAATTACAAGGATTTTCCCTATCACCCTTTTTAAAGATTGGTGTTACATTTGCTAACTTCCATTCGGTTGGAACTTTCCCTAACTCGATTGATTGTTTGAATATGGTTACTAAGTCGTTAACAACATTGTGGCTAACCTCTTTTAATACCCTTGGAAGAAATAAGTCGGGGCCAGGTGATTTGTATTTGTTCATCTTATCAATTAATTGCTGTACCTCATTTCTTGTAAAACTTATGGTCTCTACGGGATGGTCACCATCATATGTAATCCGAGGACTTGACACTTATATTGTGTCTTCCTCCGTGAAGACTGTAACAAAGAACTCATTTAACATATTAGCTATATCTTTATCACCGAATTTCAGTACGCCATTTCTATCTTTTAAGGGGCCTACAGAATTTTTAATTGGCTTTCTGCTATTAACATGGGCAAAAAATTCTTTAGGGTTAACTTTACAGAGTGAGGCAACTCTAGCTTCTTCATCACGTTTGGCTGATCTAATTAAGGACTTAACCCTCCTACGTAGGTTTACATAGTTTTCTGAATTAGTCTGGTTGAAATGCGACTTAAGTAGTTTGTAGGCTCTATTTCTTCCCGTAATAGCACTGCTAATTTCGTTGTTAAGCCATTTCGGTGACTTTGTTGACAAGGAAACTATTTTAGTGGATATAAAACTGTTCTGTAATATTCTAAATTGATCCCTATATGAGCTCCAGGTGACATTGACATCCTCACTTATTAGAACTTCAAGTGTCTAAACTACTTCGGAAGAGAGAGAGAGAGAGAGAGAGAGAGAGAGAGAGAGAGAGAGAGAGTTTTGCAATCATGCACGCTACTATGTTCTAAATCAATTATTCAGCCGTTAATGTTATCATATTTGCTGAAATAAATTTCTAAGAATAAAATTTTTATAAGTTTATTCATCTCAATTTTGAGTTTATGTACAACACTTTTGGGATCAGTTGAACGGGGAAAGCCATATGTAAGATTTCACATGATTTAACTCTACACAAAGCACATAGTTTTTATACAGATATTAACTTGTGGAATCTTCCACATGAAAACTACCCAACCTACCAAAAATTGCCACCAGAAACGTATAAATTACATAATTCGGCACGGATTAAGCAATTTATAAACTCTCATTCATGAACACATCCAACATTTTCTTAAAACAATCTAAACAGCTATTAATTATTTATTACCACATCACTTCAAGCTAAATTGCTATACTCGGTGGTTAAAACAGAGCTTTCAACGCTTTATAGTCCAGTCAATCTAGACTATATTTTTGGTCAACCTGGAAGTAATTGTAACAGAAATGGTTTCATCGTTTTTGACATTCCCAAATATTCAAAAATAACATATTAAAAACTTACCACCATTGGGTGAGGCAATTTTTCAGAAAAATGAAATTTGCATTAACCCCTCACACCCACAGGTTGGTAGGTCAAAATGACACCATCTTGTATTTTTCGTCCACAGCTAACCTTTAACATTAATATTTTTTCTTCAAATTTTCAGTAATCCTGCCTAGATGGTTAGCAAATATTTTTAGTTGATAAAAAATTACTCAGTCCATAGGGGGCGCTCCCATCTCATGCTAAAAGACGAAAAACGGAACATCGCGCTGCGTATCGACCGCGATTGTAAGCGTTATTGACCATTGCTCAAGTACTCAAGTAAAATTGACCATTGGACATCATAATCGTAGAGGCTTTCATTAGGTCTTTCAAATGAACCCCAACACCACTTGTCTATCCTTCATAGTTTCGAAGATATATATTTTCATATTAACGACGTTCACTTGTTTTGATTTTGTTTTCTGGACATAACTCTTGGATAAACTGAGATACTGATCTGAAATTTAGTTTATAGAAAAAATAGCATGCTCTGTCAACTCAAATCAATACATAACGATTTCACAGGGATAGGCATTTTGATATAGCCTATGCGTGATGGTGAGTTAGTAAAAATCTGGGTCTGTATTTTTTTCGTCACTGTTCTCTGCATTCTCTACAGTATGTCCAAAGGGTGCTGACAGTTCAGACAAGAGCATTTCAGTCCATTCTTGAAACACGTACATCTCGCGTTCTGACACTCTATCTTGCAGTTACATCTGAAAAGTTTTAGTAAGCTTTCTGGTGCTGGAGCTTTCGAGGTATAAACTGGTAGCAGTTTTCCTCTTTTCACAGTCCAACCCCATTCTTCTGGATCAAGATCTTCCAGTCCTCTCCAAACTTGCACACTTGGAAGTAAACACGCAATGAATGGAATGATGCAGCTGCGGATGTTGGAGGCAAGCTCTCGGGAGACACAACTTTCATACTTGCAGCAACTTTCCGGTAGAATCTTGTGACACGAAGCTTATCAAGCGAGCTTTCTTTTTTTTCCGCCATAAACAATAAGCAACAACTTTTCTCCAGCTGTAATAACTTCTCTTGTTGATGTTGAGTTGTTGAAAACTTGGCTTAAGCGTTAAAAGCTTTCGTCTTTCTTAAACTTTTGCAGGGCCACATCTTTACCAATGGAGAACAATCTGGTCGTTGTATCACACCCAAGTAAGGCGTGAATAAGCAAGATTGCTTCGCAAATCTTCAATCCTAATTTCGATTTAGCGTACTTGATGTCTCACAGTTTGGTTTTCGCTTTCGATCGAGTTTTTTGCTCTGATGCGAATAATATTCTGTGACCATCTACATCAGCATGATGGAGCAGGAGAATGAGTAGATCGGTATCTTCTGCAATAACAACTGTTGGTTTACTTCTGGCAGATTCAATTGTTGTCTGTACAATCAAAAGGTCTGCATCACCAGATGATTGGATTGCTTTCACGTTTTCTTCATTCATTTTAGTCGCCAACATTACTAGTTATCTCTGCTTGTTGTCGAGGTTAGTAAGAAACTCGTCTTTCTTCATATTTAGCTTCATTTCTCCTGTTAAACGTACAGGTATGCCCTGCTTGCCTTTGGTTCTGCGAATGTAGGTTATATCTTTGGTACAAGGCTTCCCGTCATACCCATCAAATACAACGACTGTTCCCTCTCCGTAATGCTTGAGGACGTATTTTACATAAGTTTTGCAAATCTCGTTGTATGTTCTTCCTTTTGTCCATTGTACTCTGTGGAGTAAGGATCCTCCATCGAGGACATATGAAATATCTTTAGGAAGTGAAGCATCTGATTCATCAGGCGCAGTTGAAGACCAGATAGAATTTGCTAGCTGTGGTTTATTTGCTTCCCTTAACAAACCGTCTGTCTCTATAAGTGCAGGAGGAAATATGCACAGCTCATACGAGAATGCTGTCTCCAAGTCTACAGCTGATCCCATACCTCTGACAGTGGTTATTAGACATTGGAATAACAAGAGAGGATCAACGGGAATAAATTCTTCATCTATCTTAATAGTTGATCTTGCTTTCATTGTTATGGCCACGTCTTTCTTCTTGAATGTATAATCTGCAACTGGTTTTCCAGACATTGAAGCAAGAATGTTGCTTCCAATAACCTTGGCATTGTCTATATTGACAGTTGAAATAGCAATTTCTCCTGTGTCAATGCTCATGAGTTCCTTTCGGTTGTCGAAGGGGTTTCTTGCCACAGCGTACGCCAAGATTTTCAATGAATCTTTGAAATCTCTTTCAAGTCGTGCCTGTCTTGTTTCTTTATGCTGCTCACTACCTTCATACGTTACATCTGTAACTTCCTGCATCGCACGGTTTATTTCTGCACAGGCTGGTGTCGACAGTAGCCAAACTGATCTTTGTACCTCAGTCATTCCTCGTCTGTGAGTTAGTCCACCTGTTGTTTTCAAACTCTTCATAAGAACTTGTTATATAACCAGATCTGTTATCTCTAAACTTTGCGTAAACATTTGGATGTGTCTCTTTTAGATTGAACATTTTTTGAAGATAGATGCGTGTTGACTTAGCATACGCAAAATATCCAGACGCTGCGAAAAATGGTAGCATGCTATACTCTGCCAGTAAATGAAGAAGGAAGTTTCCTGTTCTTTCGGCTTTTATGAACGTGCATAGTATTTCGACCATTTCCATGTATTGGAACCACAGTTTTGCAATTCTCGAGGAATCTAAGCTATGTTTGTAGTTCTCCAGTTTCTCAATCATCTTTTTGAAGACCTCCTCCTTTTCTACATCTTCCAAACTTATTTCTCCCGAGATTGATTTATCAAGTAAATCTGAGATCTGTATTAAATCGAAGTTATCAGCAAAATTGAAAACATCTTCTGACTGAGTGTATTCTTCATCATTGTCTAACTTAATAGGGCACTCGTATATTTCTGACATCATTATTGCATGAAGGGCACCTACAACTAGTAGATGACCACGAACGGCTCGAGATATTGCTTTCCCACTTAGCATGTGGGGGCCGGGCTAGGCCTGTTCAAAAATCAACTTTTTCTTATTTTCATAGGTTTCTGTACATTTTCCCATGCTTTTTGACCTGAAAAAGCCGAAAATCACAATTATTTTGACCTAGGATGTTGGGAAGCATTGCCGCATGGAGCTTTAAATTTTCTGCCTTGAAATCGGCCAAAGCGCCAATTCCGGGGTCCCTTGAATTATGTTTTGCACTTTAACTTTTGATCTAAACAAGATAGAGCAACAAATTAGGTATCAAATGAAAGAGCATAAAATTAATAAATAATAATAATAATAATAATAGTAATCATAATAATAATAATAATAATAATAATAATAATAATAAATAATAATTAATAATAATAATAATAATAATAATAATTATCTATCATTTTTCAGGAAACAACAGAAACTCAATCAGAATCTAGAAAACCATCTACAAGTTACAACTTCACAATGGCATTAAGCAAGGAGCTGAGGGAGCTCCGTGGGCGCACAGTTGATATCTCAGAACCTCCACGTACTGTCCACAGGCAGGTGTAAACTGGGCCATCTACCAGATCTCTCACTGAAACTTTCCTGGTTGGATACCCTTCAGCTTTTATCAGTGGTTCCCAGCTTCCCACCAACAGACAGGCGTTCCAGTATTTCCTTAATCTTCAGAATTTACCGGAAAATGCAGGGAGGCCCATGGTTCAAGACCTTGCATATGAAACAGTTGAATCTATCATCCTATTCTGGCAGATGGCTAGGATCAAGACAATGACCAAGTACAACGCAATGAAGCTCTTCATGAAACTACATGAGAAACATCGTGCTCTGGTGAAAAGCAAAGGAAGAGCAAGTAACCCTGGAGGAAAAAGAGGAGCATTTGTGCTGGAATTAGACAGCCTGTTCGATATAGGAGCTCCAGATGCAATCCAGGAAATACAGAACAACAGACTGTTATCCAGAGAGAAGAAAGATGAGGATATCAGGTTCTACGAAGACCAAAAGACTGAGAGGAAAGGTCATATGTCTGGTCATGACAAGATTTTTGAGACAAGATCCCTGCAGCAAGCAGCGAGGAATGAAAGACTGCAGCATAGACAAGAACAAGGTAAAACTAATTACTTTGAACGTTACAAAAAGTTTTAAGTTTTACTCCATTGCGATATTTAGCATGTACTTAACAATTACTGTCTTAAAATGTTGTACTATTTTACAGCTGCAGCAGAACAAGAGGCAGTTGTTCATGTGGATGACATTACCTGGGGTGACTCAACTGACAACGACGCTAACACAGAGGACATGGATTACCATCAGCCTCATCCTGGATGTTCTCACTATCAAGACACTGTGACTAGTGTGACTTTGACGTTTCCAAGGAAGGTCATGGAATGTGATGTCATCTGCAATACAGCTGATCGTCTTGGTTTATCAGACAATCAAGTTACTGCCATGGTTTCTGCCACCTTGAAAGCTGGAGGGGCTGATCTGGATAACTTCGTCATCTCAACCTCAACAGCACGTCGCAACAGAATGCTGTCCAGGTATAATATCAGCCAGAGTCACATGTCCAAGTTTTGTGAAAACCCCCCACAGTACGCTGCCTTACACTGGGATGGAAAGTTGCTCAAAGATGTCTTGGGCAGTGAACCTGGAAGTACCTCAGAGACTTTAGCTGTGCTAGTGTCTGGTCCACCTTCATACACTGAAGGAAAGTTATTGGGAGTACCTGTCATCGACAACTCTTCTGGCACAGCTCAGGCTGAGGCTTCAATGGATTTACTGGAGACATGGGAACTTACGGATAATGTTACTGCCCTTGTTTTTGACACTACATCCAGTAACAGTGGAGTTCACAGAGGAGCTGCCAAACTGCTAGAGAAAATGCTGAACAAAAAGGTGTTTTATCTGGCCTGTCGACATCACATCCTGGAAATCCTAGTAGGAGCAGTTTGGGAGAAGCTGTTTGGGAAGGTGAAGGGGCCAGATAATCCCTGGTTTGAGCATCTGAAGGATGTTTGGACGGACTTGTCCAAGGAAAACCCAAAGATGCTGGCTATCAACAGCAAATGGCTGAAGGAAAAGAAGAAGAACAGTGAAGAAATACTCCAAGACATTCTAACAGCAGAAAGGCTTCCAAGAGCCGACTACAGGGAAATGGCTGAACTGACAGTCATTGTTCTTGGAGGAACGCCTCCTCGAGGTATTCACTGGAGTCGACCAGGCGCCATTCATCAGGCCAGATGGATGGCCAGAAACCTGTACTCCATGAAAATGCTGATGTTTGCAGATCAACTTGAGTACGACGAAGACACTGTATCAAAGCTGGAAAGACTCAACAGCTTCCTTGCGCTGTTCTACACTCCTCTATGGATGATGTCAATGTCTGCTGCAGATGCTCCCGTGAATGATCTAAGTCTAATCCAGGACATGTTGAAGTACAAGAAAACTGACCCAGAGCTTGCTGATGCAGTACTTAATAAGATGGAAAACCACAAATGGTACCTGACGCAGGAAGTCGTGCCATTTGCCCTGTTCAGCAGTAGATTGAGTGACACATTGAAGCACGACATTGCTGCCCAGTTACATGCCACTGAGAAGCCAGACAGCTTCAGAACAGGAAAGCCTCTATTCCAGAGAGTCACAGCTAAGACCACCCTGGTTGATCTCATTTTGCCCAGAATCACATTTCCTGCTGGATACACTGAACATTGGATCCGAGTTGCTTCTGGAACCTGTCACGTCTTGGCCACAGAATGAGGACTACAGAAAAGCGTTGGACTATGTTAAGAATCTGAAAGCGGTGAATGACATTGCTGAACGTGGTGTCAAGATGATGAGCGACTTTGCAAATGTCATAACAACAGATGCCAAGCAAAGAGACTATCTCCTTCAAGCTGTGGAGTTCAACAGATGCCGCTTTGACAGCTTCAAGAAACAAACTCTCAACAACTGACTGTGTAAATGTCATTATGAAATTAATCATCATGTAATGCTTTCACTTCTTGATCGATTAGACTTGTGACAAAATGTTAATCTCAAATTTGTGTCATGAATAAGGCGCCTTGTCTGCCTTGAGTGTGAGAAAACGAATTTTGTGATATTTCTGAAATCTTTGTATGTACCAATGTGCCATTTCTTGTTCCAAGACTATCATAATTGTATAAGTTAGAAAGAGGATTAAAAACACTTTAATTTGGTGCCTATTTTGTTGCTCTATCTTGTTTAGATAAAAAGTTATAGTGCAAAACATGATTCAAGGGACCCCGGAACTGGTGCTTTTGGCCGATTTCAAGGCAGAAAACTTAAAGCTCCATGCGGCAATGCTTTCCAACAACCTAGGTCAAAGTGGTTGTGATTTTCGGCCATTTCAGGTCAAAAAGCATGGGAAAAAGTACAGAAACCTATGAAAATAAGAAAAAGTTGATTTTTGAACAGGGCTAATGTGCCCTGCACTTCAGCATAAATTGTGGTTTATATCCGAATATCCATATCCGTATAATGTGGGTTATGTCATTTAAGCATTATGATCTGGTTTTATCTGCAGAAAAGATGTTAAGTGCTCAGCAGTTAGCTAGATTATAGAAATTGTCACTGAAATAAAGCAAATACAGTGATGTCAACTGTGGCATTATCATATTTCAAGGCCAAACTTTAACCTCAAATGACCTTGGCTTGACCCATGGAGTTGCAAAATGATATCCTGCTGTTATCATGTGCCTATAGAACTACTCAGTCTCGCCCAAACCCATAAAAACGACAGTAAGATCACCAAAATATCTCCACGACTGCCCGGGATATGGGATATTCCTTATTTCGGGGGGGGGGGGGGGGGGCGTTTGACCTCCAATGACCTTGAGTATTGACGAATGTAGGTCAAAACGACTCCCAAAGTATCTGCAACCCCTCCAGATCGACTCATCATCCTAATGTAGTGAATACTCTTATTTTAGTTTCAAGATAAATGTTAATTTTACCGTCTTGAATTTCGGAATAGCTATAAATTCATTTTAAATTAGTTACCCATCATAATTCAATTGTAAACCACATTAATACTAATTTTATGTATACTGTATTATTTTATTGTATGTAAACATAATTAATTATATATCACAATTGTCAGTTAATTATTTATATTCAAATAATTATTTTAATCTAATACCATGTCCATTTTGCAAATAAATAATAGAAATCCAAGGGTTATATTTTCCATCCTTGGTACTGTCGCAGTTTCGCCTAACGGACTCAATACGGCTAGTGAGATAATCACTGGTTGGCACTTAACCAGCGGCAGTGCTTATGGCTACATCATCCAGGTTAACCTATACCAGATAGATGCGCTACGGTCCCAAGCCGTAGCTTGCCTAGGCCCAACGACGACGATGACGAAAACCAACAATTGGTGACCCCGGAGTTGGATTCCCCCCATTTACCCGAACGACTAGGACTAGACTGTAACGTCGTTCGTGCCCATCACCCCCTTCACCCGAGCGACTAGGACCAGACTGTAACGTCGCTCGTGCCCTCTGCCCCTCACCCCTGCCCGTGCGCTCTGTGCCTGCGCTCGTCTCAACCTCCACTCCTTCGTTGGTAACTTGTCTTGCTTGTACGTCAGCAAGCATAGGAGAAGATGCCTGACGACGCTGGTGCCATCTCCCACTTGAGCGTAAAGCTCCCCGTCTTCTGGCAGGGTGATCCATTTATTTGGTTCCACCAAGTGGAATCACAATTCAACTTGGGAAGGATCACCGCTAGCAGGACAAAATACGATCATGTTTTGTCCTCTCTACCAGCGAGCATCATCTCTGAAGTCCGTGACGTCATCGTGTCTACTTCCACGAGTGAGGACCCATACAACGATCTGAAGTCTGTCATCCTGTGCCGCACCACTGTCTCCGAGCGTGAGAAACTACATCAGTTAATCTCAAAAGAAGAACTTGGAGACCGTAAGCCCACTTAAATGCTGAGGGCTATGCAGTGCGCTCTAGGCGAACGCGCACAAACCTTCGATAAGGACATCTTTAGACAGTTGTTCTTGCAGAAACTTCCTCCATCAGCTCAGCGTGTCTTGGCCACTATGGATCCTGCTACTCCAGTTGATAAACTAGCAGAAACTGCCGACAAAGTAGTGGAGATTGACACAGCTCCGGTCAACAACGTGAACACACAATCGGAACTGGAGTTGAAAGTGGAAGAGTTAAGTCAACAACTCAACCACGTTTGTTCTCTGCTACAAAATCAACGGCAAAGAAGCCATTATCGGTCAAGATTTACGAAGAGGCATCGTTCGAGTTCCGGGAAGATCTGCTTCTACCACTCTAAATTTGGAAAGAAGGTTAGGAAGTGCATCTCCCCTTGCAATTTTTCGTCGGAAAACCCCAGCAGCGCGTCCTAATGGCGTCTAGTACTCGCACTGCCAACCTGTTATTCATAAAGGACAGGAACTCTGGTGTCAATTTCTTGGTCGATACCGGAGCGTCAGTCAGTGTATTCCCTCAAAAATCTGGTCATACGCACTCGGAATCTCCGCCTCTATACGCTGCTAACGGTTCACGCATACCCACGTACGGTACTCAGTCGCGTGAACTAAACTTGGGCCTTCACCGATCCTTCAAGTGGATTTTCATCTGTGCTCAAGTGCAGCATCCCATAATCGGCGCTGACTTCCTCCAGCATTTCAAACTCCTGGTGGATCTTGACAAGCGACGCTTATGCGACCAGGCCACACTGCTTTCTGTTCTTGCCAAACAGGTTGCCCTTCCGGACGCCTCGAACTCTGCACTTTCCCTCGTTCCCCCTAATTCCATGTACCAGTGCCTTTTCCAGCGATATCCAGGAATTCTTCAACCGATGCAGATGGGTGATACCATTAAGCACACCATTACCCATCACATTACAACAAAAGGTCCCCCTGTGTTTGCAAAACCCAGACGTCTTGCCCCGGACAAACTGAAAGCTGCCAAATCGGAATTCCAGCTTATGATAGATCTTGGGATAATAAGACCTTCCAAAAGCAGTTGGTCCTCTCCCCTACACCTGGTCCAGAAGAAGTCAGGAGACTGGAGACCATGTGGGGATTACCGGTTTTTGAATTCGACAACCATCCCGGACCGATATCCGGTACCAAATGTCCAAGACTTTACTTCTCTTCTCCACGGCAAATCTATCTTCAGTAAAATAGACCTCGTTAAGGCTTTCCACCACATTCCCGTAGAGCCTTCGGATATTCCCAAGACTGCAGTTTGTACACCATTTGGGTTATTCGAATTTGTGAAGATGCCGTTCGGGCTACGGAATGCTGCGCAAACCTTTCAGAGGTTTATAGATGAGGTCACCAGAGGCTTAGACTTTGTTTATGCCTACATCGATGATTTGCTTGTGGCCAGCTCAACGGAAGAGGAACATAAGGAACATCTTTCACTCCTCTTTCAACGCTTAGAACAATACGGTGTTACTATTAATGCATCTAAGTGTGTGTTTGCACAGCCAACCTTGGAATTTCTTGGTCACACGATTTCGCAGCACGGAATTACCCCCCTTCAGGACAAGTGTGAAGTGCTAAAAAATTACCCTATGCCAAATAATCAGCGTGAGTTACGTCGGTTTCTAGGTTTGGTAAATTATTACCACAAGTTCATTAAAAACTGTGCCAGTGTTCTTGCTCCTCTACACGCTATGATCACACACAAACGCAAGGTAACGAAATTGGTATGGTGTAGCGATAGTTTACAGGCGTTCGACAATGCCAAAAATGCTATCAATAGTGCATTGTCTCTGTCATTTCCTATCAGTGATGCCCCCCTAACTCTGACGATCGATGCATCAGATGTTGCGATCGGTGGGGTGTTGGAACAAACCATTAACGGTCAACAAGCACCCATCGCGTTTTACTCGAAAAAGCTGCAGCCAGCCCAAACGCGTTATAGTGCTTTCGGACGTGAACTTCTTGCTATTTACTTAAACGTGAAGCATTTTCAACATTTCCTTGAAGGCCGAGAGTTTTGTGTTTTTACCGACCACAAACCTTTGGTCACTGTCTTCAATAAAAACAGCTGTAACCACTCTCCCAGAGTCATCAGGCAACTCGATTATATCTCGCAATTTACCACAGATATCCGCCACATCAAAGGTGTCTTGAACACTCCAGCGGATGCACTTTCAAGAATAGAGATTACTTCTGTTACCCTCAGCTCTACACTGTGGAATGCTATTGCACAGGATCAAGATAAGGATACGGAACTACAAGACCTGCTCAGAGAAGACTCCACTCACTCACTTTCCTCAAGAAAATGAGTATGCCAGGATTGTCTGTGCCCCTCTATTGCGACGTATCAACAGCTGCTATTCGCCCTTATGTCCCTCCATGTCACAGACAAGCAGTCTTCACGGATCTTCATAAGCCCTCCCATCCTGGTATCCGTGCTTCGCAACACCTGGTTACCTCTCGCTTTGTTTGGCCCTCGATGCGGAAGGATGTCAAACATTGGACCAAAACGTACCTTGCCTGCCAGCGTGCCAAAGTCCAAAGGCACACCAGGTCCCCCTTTGACGCATTTCCGCCCCCATCCCAGCGATTTGAGGTAATTCATGTAGACATTGTTGGCCCTCTTCCAGTGATTCAAGGCCAACGTTATCTGCTCACCTGTCTCGACCGCTTTTCCAGATGGCCTGAAGCCATCCCACTTCCTGATATCCAAGCGGACACTGTTGCAAGAGCCTTTCTTCATGGATGGGTATCAAGATTTGGATTGCCGACAAAAGTCATCACTGACCAAGGTCGCCAATTTGAGTCTTCGCTTTGGAAGAAGTTTACCAGCTTGTTGGGTACAGTACATGCGCATACCTGTGCGTATCATCCGCAAGCTAACGGCCTCGTCGAACGCTTCCATCGCCAGCTGAAGTCATCCCTTATGTGTCACGAAGACTCCCATTGGATGGATAAGCTTCCACTCGTGTTGCTTGGTATTCGCTCTGCATTTAAGAGTGATCTGAAGACTACAGCGGCTGAACTAGTCTATGGAACAACACTGCGGCTACCAGGTGGCTACTTCACTGCAGGGGATAAGTCATGTGATCCTACGGAATTCGCTCAAACACTTTCCTCTCACATGCAGTCCCTTCAGCCTGTTCCCCCTCGATTGACTAGCCAACAGAACATCTTTGTTTCCCCAGCCCTCCAGTCTTGCACCCACGTTTTCGTTCGTGTACCTGTCCCAAAACGGCCTCTCCAATGTCCATATGACGGGCCCTATGAAGTTCTCCGACGTACGCGCAAATCATTTCTCATCCAGCGCGGTTCCAAGGTCGACAAGGTTTCTATCGATCGTCTTAAGCCTGCGTTTTTGGAATCAACCTTAAGCGAGGTACATGTAGCTACCAAAAAGGTCCAGGGGAAATCTGTGTCGTTCGGAACTCTTTGAACTTCCTCTCTAGTGGGGGAGTGTGTCGTGAATACTCTTATTTTAGTTTCAAGATAAATGTTAATTTTACCGTCTTGAATTTCGGAATAGCTATAAATTCATTTTAAATTAGTTACCCATCATAATTCAATTGTAAACCACATTAATACTAATTTTATGTATACTGTATTATTTTATTGTATGTAAACATAATTAATTATATATCACAATTGTCAGTTAATTATTTATATTCAAATAATTATTTTAATCTAATACCATGTCCATTTTGCAAATAAATAATAGAAATCCAAGGGTTATATTTTCCATCCTTGGTACTGTCGCAGTTTCGCCTAACGGACTCAATACGGCTAGTGAGATAATCACTGGTTGGCACTTAACCAGCGGCAGTGCTTATGGCTACATCATCCAGGTTAACCTATACCGGATAGATGCGCTACGGTCCCAAGCCGTAGCTTGCCTAGGCCCAACGACGACGACGACGAAAACCAACACTAAAAACCCCTAGAAGTGACACCAAGATCATCAAAATCCATCGAGTATTGACCACGATATGGGATTTTTCAGTTTCGCCGGCCATCTTGGAAAATGGCAGCCATATTGAAAAAGCCAAGCGGGGGTCAGGTGTACACCAGATGGATTCTTGAATGGGGTGGTATAAGTTTACAAAATATGTAAAAATTTGGTTTATAACAAACAATGCAGGGTTCCCACCCCGTGCAAGCGGACTACATATGTCTTCCACTAACTTTCCCAATAAAGAATCATATTTTCTTAGGTCTGTTCTTAATATTGGCTTACTGTTAGCCATGATTATTGACTAATTTTAATAAACTATGAAATTAAGCAAATCTATAATAGAATTCTGAAAGAAAAGCAAATTTATCATACATTTGGTTATATTTGTATACTTTTTGTAGATAAAACCTGGAAATACTGTAAACAAATGTTATAGAAATGAAAACAGAGGGAAAAGTTTCATAAAGTCCACTCAAATATCAGCACCGTATACAACTAAAATAGTTTTAAAACGTTCACAATAAGAGGATACCGTTATTCTCTACATTTTGTTAGCAAAATTTTTGAAATACGATTATTAGTAAGGAAACTATGACCAAAAATATCTCCAAAAATCACCATTTTTTTGTGTGAATAGGGGGCTTATTTTTCAAATGGGGGGCGGGGACCCTAAATATTACCCGATTGTGTTTCTTTTGGTTTATTCATGGTGTTTGGTCAATTTGTCACAATATAAGAGATAAGCATCATAACTTTTAAAAAAAGTCCAAAAGTGACACACCCTAGTGTGTACACACACACACACACACACACACCACACACACACACACACACATATATATATATATACAGGGTGTCCCAGAATGAGCTATTTCAATGAAATCAGACAAATTTTTTAAAAACACACTTTTATTTATGTTTATCATGTTTAATATGTGTTAAAAATGTATAAATTTCTAAATTTTTTTCATAATTTTATTTTCATAATTTTTTCATTATCTGGTCCAATGAAAGACCGTCTGAAGTCATAGAATGGCAAAGAGACTCTCCAAAAGTTAACGTGTGGCTTGGAATGACTAAATCCAAAATTTATGGCCCATTCTTCTTTGCGGAGGCAACTGTAACAGGTACCGTCTACCTTGATATGCTTCAGCAGTTTCTCGAACCACAGCTTCTTGATGATGGCATTCTTGATAATGTTGTGTTTCAACAAGAAGCATTGATCTTTTGGCGATAAACCTTTGCTTTTATGAAACCCCATGCAAAGAAATCCAGGGGTGTCAAATCCGGAGAACGCGGAGGCCAAGGTCGAGGTCCTCCACGTCCAATCCACCGATTCGGAAGGCGTCTGTTGAGGTATTCTCGAACAATTAGAGCATAATGACATGGTGCTCCATCTTGTTGAAACACAACATTATCAAGAATGCCATCATCAAGAAGCTGTGGTTCGAGAAACTGCTGAAGCATATCAAGGTAGCCCTGTTCAAAAATCAACTTTTTCTTATTTTCATAGGTTTCTGTACTTTTTCCCATGCTTTTTGACCTGAAAAGGCCGAAAATCACAACCATTTTGACCTAGGTTGTTGGGAAGCATTGCCGCATGGAGCTTTAAGTTTTCTGCCTTGAAATCGGCCAAAAGCACCAGTTCCGGGGTCCCTTGAATCATGTTTTGCACTATAACTTTTTATCTAAACAAGATAGAGCAACAAAATAGGCACCAAATTAAAGTGTTTTTAATCCTCTTTCTAACTTATACAATTATGATAGTCTTGGAACAAGAAATGGCACATTGGTACATACAAAGATTTCAGAAATATCACAAAATTTGTTTTCTCACACTCAAGGCAGACAAGGCGCCTTATTCATGACACAAATTTGAGATTAACATTTTGTCACAAGTCTAATCGATCAAGAAGTGAAAGCATTACATGATGATTAATTTCATAATGACATTTACACAGTCAGTTGTTGAGAGTTTGTTTCTTGAAGCTGTCAAAGCGGCGTCTGTTGAACTCCACAGCTTGAAGGAGATAGTCCCTTTGCTTGGCATCTGTTGTTATGACATTTGCAAAGTCGCTCATCATCTTGACACCACGTTCAGCAAAGTCATTCACCGCTTTCAGATTCTTAACATAGTCCAACGCTTTTCTGTAGTCCTCATTCTGTGGCCAAGACGTGACAGGTTCCAGAAGCCACTCGGATCCAATGTTCAGTGTGTCCAGCAGGAAATGTGATTCTGGGCCAATGAGATCAATCAGGGTGGTCTTAGCTGTGACTCTCTGGAGTAGAGGCTTTCCTGTTCTGAAGCTGTCTGGCTTCTCAGTGGCATGTAACTGGGCAGCAATGTCGTGCTTCAATGTGTCACTCAATCTACTGCTGAACAGGGCAAATGGCACGACTTCCTGCGTCAGGTACCATTTGTGGTTTTCCATCTTATTAAGTACTGCATCAGCAAGCTCTGGGTCAGTTTTCTTGTACTTCAACATGTCCTGGATTAGACTTAGATCATTCACGGGAGCATCTGCAGCAGACATTGACATCATCCATACAGGAGTGTAGAACAGCGCAAGGAAGCTGTTGAGTCTTTCCAGCTTTGATACAGTGTCTTCGTCGTACTCAAGTTGATCTGCAAACATCAGCATTTTCATGGAGTACAGGTTTCTGGCCATTCATCTGGCCTGATGAATGGCGCCTGGTCGACTCCAGTGAATACCTCGAGGAGGCGTTCCTCCAAGAACAATGACTGTCAGTTCAGCCATTTCCCTGTAGTCGGCTCTTGGAAGCCTTTCTGCTGTTAGAATGTCTTGGAGTATTTCTTCACTGTTCTTCTTCTTTTCCTTCAGCCATTTGCTGTTGATAGCCAGCATCTTTGGGTTTTCCTTGGACAAGTCCGTCCAAACATCCTTCAGATGCTCAAACCAGGGATTATCTGGCCCCTTCACCTTCCCAAACAGCTTCTCCCAAACTGCTCCTACTAGGATTTCCAGGATGTGATGTCGACAGGCCAGATAAAACACCTTTTTGTTCAGCATTTTCTCTAGCAGTTTGGCAGCTCCTCTGTGAACTTCACTGTTACTGGATGTAGTGTCAAAAACAAGGGCAGTAACATTATCCGTAAGTTCCCATGTCTCCAGTAAATCCATTGAAGCCTCAGCCTGAGCTGTGCCAGAAGAATTGTCGATGACAGGTACTCCCAATAACTTTCCTTCAGTGTATGAAGGTGGACCAGACACTAGCACAGCTAAAGTCTCTGAGGTACTTCCAGGTTCACTGCCCAAGACATCTTTGAGCAACTTTCCATCCCAGTGTAAGGCAGCGTACTGTGGTTTTTTTTCACAAAACTTGGACATGTGACGCTGGCTGATATTATACCTGGACAGCATTCTGTTGCGACGTGTTGTTGAGGTTGAGATGACGAAGTTATCCAGATCAGCCCCTCCAGCTTTCAAGGTGGCAGAAACCATGGCAGTAACTTGATTGTCTGATAAACCAAGACGATCAGCTGTATTGCAGATGACATCACATTCCATGACCTTCCTTGGAAACGTCAAAGTCACACTAGTCACAGTGTCTTGATGGTGAGAACATCCAGGACGAGGCTGATGGTAATCCATGTCCTCTGTGTTAGCGTCGTTGTCAGTTGAGTCACCCCAGGTAATGTCATCCACATGAACAACTGCCTCTTGTTCTGCTGCAGCTGTAAAATAGTACAACATGTTAAGACAGTAATTGTTAAGTACATGCTAAATATCGCAATGGAGTAAAACTTAAAACTTTTTGTAACGTTCAAAGTAATTAGTTTTACCTTGTTCTTGTCTATGCTGCAGTCTTTCATTCCTCGCTGCTTGCTGCAGGGATCTTGTCTCAAAAATCTTGTCATGACCAGACATATGACCTTTCCTCTCAGTCTTTTGGTCTTCGTAGAACCTGATATCCTCATCTTTCTTCTCTCTGGATAACAGTCTGTTATTCTGTATTTCCTGGATTGCATCTGGAGCTCCTATATCGAACAGGCTGTCTAATTCCAGCACAAATGCTCCTCTTTTTCCTCCAGGGTTACTTGCTCTTCCTTTGCTTTTCACCAGAGCACGATGTTTCTCATGTAGTTTCATGAAGAGCTTCATTGCGTTGTACTTGGTCATTGTCTTGATCCTAGCCATCTGCCAGAATGGGATGATAGATTCAACTGTTTCATATGCAAGGTCTTGAACCATGGGCCTCCCTGCATTTTCCGGTAAATTCTAAAGATTAAGGAAATACTGGAACGCCTGTCTGTTGGTGGGAAGCTGGGAACCACTGATAAAAGCTGAAGGGTATCCAACCAGGAAAGTTTCAGTGAGTGATCTGGAGGATGGCCCAGTTGACACCTGCCTGTGGACAGTACGTGGAGGTTCTGAGATATCAACTGGGCGCCCACGGAGCTCCCTCAGCTCCTTGCTTAATGCCATTGTGAAGTTGTAACTTGTAGATGGTTTTCTAGATTCTGATTGAGTTTCTGTTGTTTCCTGAAAAATGATAGATAATTATTATTATTATTATTATTATTAATTATTATTTATTTATTATTATTATTATTATTATTATTATTTATTAATTTTATGCTCTTTCATTTGATACCTAATTTGTTGCTCTATCTTGTTTAGATCAAAAGTTAAAGTGCAGAACATAATTCAAGGGACCCCGGAATTGGCGCTTTGGCCGATTTCAAGGCAGAAAATTTAAAGCTCCATGCGGCAATGCTTCCCTACATCCTAGGTCAAAATAGTTGTGATTTTCGGCTTTTTCAGGTCAAATAGCATGGGAAAATGTACAGAAACCTATGAAAATAAGAAAACGTTGATTTTTGAACAGGCCTAATATCAAGGTAGACGGTACCTGTTACAGTTGCTCCCGCAAAGAAGAATGGGCCATAAATTTTGGATTTGGTCATTCCAAGCCACACGTTAACTTTTGGAGAGTCTCTTTGCCATTCTATGACTTCAGACGGTCTTTCATTGGACCAGATAATGAAAAAATTATGAAAATAAAATTATGAATTTTTTTTAGAAATTTATACATTTTTAACACATTAAACGTGATAAACATGAATAAAAGTGTGTTTTTAAAAAAATTGTCCGATTTCATTGAAATAGTTAATTCTGGGACACCCTGTATATATATATATATATATGCCCTTTCCTGAAAGAATCTGTTGTGTGTGTGTGTGTGTGGTGTGTGTAGGCTTAAGGAGCGGGTTCCCAACTAAAAATTTGCACATTACATTATTTTGATCACTAGTTGACAACTAGCTAACTAATTTTTAGGTAATACAGATAGGAAATGAGTGATACAAAAGCATTGTGGTATTAACCAAATTGATAAACTCGTATATTGTACTACATTTATATATATGCGGGCCCTTCATTTCTGTTAGTATGTAGATGTTAGAAAGCTTTCGATGTAAAATAGTTTGGTGTGACTCCTGCTTCAGAGGAAAGCTAAGGTGATTTAGGACTGCATTGAAAGAGACAGATGTGTAGAAGTGAAGATAAGTTTTAAACTACTAAAAATCAAACAGACATAAGTAATAACTATATATATATATATATATATATATATATATATATATGCAAATAACTGCAATGACCGCGCAGTATATAAATGAATAGAAACGACATAAGTATTAAGGAACGTTTCTGCACACGAGGAGGAGAGATAACGAAATAATGAAAAATGAGGCGAACCGCCGTCCGACCGGCAATTGGAAGGCCCTGGGTTCGATTCCCAGGCGGTTCGCCTCATTTTTCATTATTTCGTTATCTCTCCTCCTCGTGTGCAGAAACGTTCCTTAATACTTATGTCGTTTCTATTCATTTATATACTGCGCGGTCATTGCAGTTATTTGCGCATATTCACGATTTGCGAGGGTGCTCTCTGAGGGCATTGGTTTCTGCCCTATTTGGGAGAATTTCGATTTGTGATTGAGTGAGGTCCGTAGCATAATGGTAGAGCGTCCGACCGGCAATTGGAAGGCCCTGGGTTCGATTCCCAGGCGGTTCGCCTCATTTTTCATTATTTCGTTATCTCTCCTCCTCGTGTGCAGAAACGTTCCTTAATACTTATGTCGTTTCTATTCATTTATATACTGCGCGGTCATTGCAGTTATTTGCGCATATTCACGATTTGCGAGGGTGCTCTCTGAGGGCATTGGTTTCTGCCCTATTTGGGAGAATTTCGATTTGTGATTGAGTGAGGTCCGTAGCATAATGGTAGAGCGTCCGACCGGCAATTGGAAGGCCCTGGGTTCGATTCCCAGGCGGTTCGCCTCATTTTTCATTATTTCGTTATCTCTCCTCCTCGTGTGCAGAAACGTTCCTTAATACTTATGTCGTTTCTATTCATTTATATACTGCGCGGTCATTGCAGTTATTTGCGCATATTCACGATTTGCGAGGGTGCTCTCTGAGGGCATTGGTTTCTGCCCTATTTGGGAGAATTTCGATTTGTGATTGAGTGAGGTCCGTAGCATAATGGTAGAGCGTCCGACCGGCAATTGGAAGGCCCTGGGTTCGATTCCCAGGCGGTTCGCCTCATTTTTCATTATTTCGTTATCTCTCCTCCTCGTGTGCAGAAACGTTCCTTAATACTTATGTCGTTTCTATTCATTTATATACTGCGCGGTCATTGCAGTTATTTGCGCATATTCACGATTTGCGAGGGTGCTCTCTGAGGGCATTGGTTTCTGCCCTATTTGGGAGAATTTCGATTTGTGATTGAGTGAGGTCCGTAGCATAATGGTAGAGCGTCCGACCGGCAATTGGAAGGCCCTGGGTTCGATTCCCAGGCGGTTCGCCTCATTTTTCATTATTTCGTTATCTCTCCTCCTCGTGTGCAGAAACGTTCCTTAATACTTATGTCGTTTCTATTCATATATATATATATATATATATATATGTAAAAAGTGAACAATGAACAATTCCTACACCATCATTATATGAATTCACTGTCCATTTTTACATAAGAAACCAAAAATCACATAAGCGAGTTTTGGATAGAATTTCGATTTGTACGTCTTTATTCATTCCTGTATTTTTCTAATTCATCTTTCTAATAACGACTTATACACTATGACGTCATAAAATAACTTTATTCTCTTTACGTTTCCCACTCTGTCTCTAATTTGTTCTTGTAAATCTTCCTAATAATGATTTGTACTTTACGTAAAAATTCAATAACTATGACGTCACATTTTCCCTTCATCATATATCTAGTATCCAATGTATGAAATTCTTTAACATCATGCTAAGGACTAAACACTCTATATAAGTCATTATTTATATGTTATGTAGTATAAATATAATTATTATTCAACCATACTCATTCTTACATTCATATCTTATCTTGACCATTATCCAATATAAATTTTATTAAATATTCATTTTTACTCGTGTCAACGCGAAACTTCATGCCTTCGTTCGAAAACGCAAAAATACGTTCTCGTATTATTTTTTCATTTTTATTTTTAATTATATGACCTCCCGAGATGAACTCAAAAATGCTGAGGTTAAGTGATCGAAATTCCGCTCATCACAGCAGAATTCGAACGCTCAAAGTTAAAAAGTCTCCTTTCCCTCTGATTCGAATTTATAACATTATCATGCGTTATGTTATATTATGTGTGTTATGTAGTAATGCTTAGTTAAGAATATTAATTTCTGTTTAATTAAATAAGATAATGTTTAATATAAATTTACTAAAAATTGTGATGATTACGATAAAGCATGTTTGTTAGATTTAAATTGTTTAAAATGGGTAAGTTGGTAGTCCTGACGGGGCCACAAAGACGGCTACCCATAAGGGAGTCAGTCTTGAGGCAACGCGTTACGCGTAGGTTGACGAAATGTAACGTAAAATTAATTAGTGGTGTCCCTCTCCGACCTAAATTATTATAATAGAATTTCATACTCGCATACCCCTAACTTAACTAAACCATTTTCGAAATTAATAAAACGTTCACAAGTGTTAAAAAAGAGTATTAATATACCCCCTGCCCCCTTTGTTTTATAACGGTCTTTCAGAGTCAGGTCTAGGCGCGCTACCATGATATTTATACGATACGGCAAAAAGAGTGTAGAGAAACAAAGTGATAAATGAAAGAAAGATCCGATCGAGAATAAATAGAGATATAGTAAAGTAGAAAGAAGCGTAAATAATGAAGAGAAAGTAAATTAATAAAGCGATCACTACATCTGGTGGCGAGCGGTGGTCTTACATCATATTTTGTGAGGCTTACCCACGTGCTAGTATTTCGATTAAAATTCTTAAAACCCGGTATAATAACCAATAGCGTTAATGAATATTTTATTTCGATTATTAAAATATCTAAATGCAAAGTTTACCCCGTTTGCAGGCAAATTTCGATTTTCATGCCTTAAAATTTCATTGTAAATAAAATTTAAAAATGGCGCTTCGCCTTCGCATCCTGATAGCGTCCCTGACAAACTTCGCGCCTAAGAATTTAATTTGTTTTTTTCTTTCTTTTCGTGGGAGTTCGTTGGATTCTGAAATGTTCCCTTTGTCCCATTTTTCATCGTCCAGTTCCGTTGCTTTTCGTTTGTCCGACTCAATATTGCGAGTCATTATTACGTTAAATTTCGTTCATTCGGTTGGAGAGGATATAGTTTTGAACATTATCGTGCTGCCTGAAGACTCAATTTTTCTTTTTTTTTTTCTCTTCCACTGTATGCTGTTCAGCTTACCTTTTTACTTTTTGTTTAAAACTTTTGGAATTAGTAGTAATTGTAATAATATAATAATAAGAAAAGATTTGTACGTAAGTAAATTGTTAGTTTAAATACAGTGATACACATTTTATATGGTCCTTTCAAAATGTTTTAGCGAAAATTTGTGAAAATTTTGTGAGAAATTTTCTGGGTTTCATTAGCAGATTTTTGATTATATTTCGATTGCCTGTATATAATAATAGGATTATTTTGTTTATATAGATTTACGGGCTTTTTGCTTCGCTCGCTTCGCGCTATATAGGTTAAGTTACAGTTAATTGACAGTCGAAAGGTAATCTTAAACATATTAAATTTGTCAGATTATAAGTCGCCGTATAGGATTGTGTTAAATTTCAAAATAAGCAGAATTCGTTTAACTGAAATAGAGAAATTGTGTTGTGAAATTTTTATAATTTTTTTTTGGATTTTTTATATACTCATTAATTATATACTCATTAATTATATACTTACTTATTAACTAATACGTATTTATTAGTTATATATATAATTACATATATTTATATACTCATAAACTTTGGTAGGTAAGCTGATTATTTTTTTTCTCCTCTCTCTGTTTCTTTCGTTCATTTCACGACAATTCCGACATATTTGGTAAGATGGCTATTGTATTGTACTGAGGGATTTCTTGTAGGCCTATCGTAAAATATTGTTCGGAGATTAACCGTTACTACGGTATGTCTATTGAGTAGTAAATTCTTAGTTATTTAACAAAATTTTAATTGGTTTAACATAAATAAGCATAGGATTTTTCTTTAATAAGCACAAATGTTATGCATAAAATTCTAAATTGTTCTTTCCGCGCATACATGAATTTATTAATATAGGCCTAAAAGTGCAGCAGTAAATTTTATTTTTATTTTGGCGGCCAATGTGAGTTACGGTACATTTTACTAAATCTGGATATTATAATTTTTTTGAATTACAGAAATTTGTGTAGAAAATTCTTTTCATATATTTTCTTTACGTTTTATAAATTCATTCAATAATCAATTTTATTGGTACAGGTAGGCCGATTTTTATTTTTCTTTCCAGTTCAATGACAATGGTAAAATTTTTAGTTCAAATTTAGATTGTATTCTAAAAAGGATGTTTTAATTTGATATTTTAATTTGGGTATTAGAAATGAAAAATGTCTTTTTTTTAGTTCGAGCGTTTGCATGGAAAATATTACGAAATTATGTTAGGATATAATGCAAGTTCATTCGGTTAGGGATATTTGTATAGAGGTTCGCTTACAAACAAAGCGACCGCTCTTAATTATGCAGTGTTGTTTTGTTTACAGTGGATTGCGTGTATTTTTTGTGATGCATTATCTATTCTTATTTAGTATAACTATGCAAATTTGTAGTTTCACTTGGAAACGATAAATTACTGAGATTTTTGTGATTTGCAAACCATACTGGGGTTTCTGTTGAAGGAGAGAGTTGTATCTCAGATGTAATTTGCTAATTGCGAGTTCAATTCGTATGAAATTTGACGTTTCAAGTTGGAATTACTGTATTAAAATAATTTTTGGTAGTAATATTTAAATTTTTTTTACTTTTTAATAACTGTTTAGAAAATTATTATTGTTTAAACCTTCAGTCGGAGTTAACTAATGCATTTGAAACATTGACTCAAGTGTACACTCGGAAATGGAGCCTTATAGATAGCCAGTAACGTTTTTGTGGCGTCTTTGTGTGCTCCTCCTCAAAGCAAGAGGGTTCATGATTGTCAGAGAATGGATGACATGAAGTTTCTGGGGTTCATTTTTGTCTTTTGTATTTAGAGGTATTGAGGTGATTTCTGACGATAGTTTGAACAATAATAATTCTTAAATTATACTAACAGTTACTATGTATGGGCGCTTTTATATTTATACTGTACAATTTTGTTTAGCGTTTTATGACTTTTTTTATCTTCTCTGCTGTAACTGCCATAAGTGACCTTATTGGTAGCTAGATTTGATTAATTTTTGCGAAATTTTGAGATGTGTATTTTTTTTCCGTGAATTTGGCCAGAGCAAATGTGTAGTTAGTATTTCGAAGTGAACTGTCGAGAAAATTCGATAAATTAAAAATGAAATGATAAGCAGTACAGAAACGTTTCGAATAAATTTTTTTTTCAAAATTGCAAAGGCTCGGTTTGGGAGTCAACCAAGTTGAATCCGAGTTCCATCAAGTGAGTTTAGTCGACCGGATAGGTGATCGATCACCAATGAGAGAGAGAGAAGAAACCAAATGGCGCATGGACTTGGCGCAGGATGGTTTCGAGAAGAGAAGAGAGGAACCGAATGCGCATGGACTTGGCGCAGGACAGTTTCGGAAGAGAAGAGAAATTTACGTGTGCAGGGTCTTGGCACACGAAAGTTTCGATCGAAGATGGTCTACTGGTATTTTTCGGGCAGTAGCTGGTCACGCTGCTCGAATGCTTCGCTAAATATGTGTCACAGCGCGCGGTAGACAAGCCACGAGAGCTTGAACGGGTGCCTACGACTGTACTGTCCATACAGACATACAGTAGGTTCGTTGGGAAACGGCCTACGGCGGAGTCATCGTTTGATTGTTGCCAGTAGAAGAGTCTTTCAGCTGGACGTAGGAAGAGCAGCGTTCACCGACAAAAGTGGAGATGAGACAAGGCGAGTTTCTTCATCGACTTCTAGAATTGCAAATTTCGTCCAATTCCAGCGCGTGGTCCCGCTTTCAGATATCTCCCCCCCTGATCCTTTTAGAATTGGACGTCTCTTGTTTTTTTTTCGCCATTGGAGAGAGAGCGGAACCATTATAGCGTGCTGCCCTGTTGCATTGATTGATGCAATCCCTTGCATTCTAGCGAAGTGAGCAGGAGAGCTGCGATTGAAAATTGAAATCCGTTGTCAGCGTGCGGAGTGTCATCTAAACAACGTCCAGCAAATTAATGTACTGATTATTATGTAATGAAATTATAAGTGAAAGGGTGCGATTATTGCCCATATTGTTGTGTTTTTCGTGAAATAGTATGTGCGCTCTTGGTCAGTATTTTATGTAAACTTTTTCTTATTTTTTTCTATGTTGCCCTGATAGTAACTGTATAACTATACAAATAATTGTTTCAAATGTAAAGCGATCGTTGATGAGAAATCGCGGGAATAGATTGTGAACTTGAGATTTGTGTAGCCACTGTAAGAAAATTTTCCGTTATTTTTTTTTGGCATGTATAGATTAGTTACAGGTTGTAATTTAATTATTAGAGTGAAATGTTATTTTATGCAAATGTGAAAATTATAAAGTTTTCGGTTTTTATAATATGATACAATATATGTATGGAATTTGTCATCTATTATTTCTTGTCTATCTCTCTGAATTGTTAAAGAAAAAAAAAAAAAAAATTGCAAAATATGTAAGTTTGTTGAATAAATTATGACATTGTTAAACGATATTAATAAGTTTTCTAATGAAAAACTTATTTTCAAGGGGGTGATGCGAGTGTAGTAATGCTTAGTTAAGAATATTAATTTCTGTTTAATTAAATAAGATAATGTTTAATAAATTTACTAAAAATTGTGATGATTACGATAAAGCATGTTTGTTAGATTTAAATTGTTTAAAATGGGTAAGTTGGTAGTCCTGACGGGGCCCAAAGACGGACTACCCATAAGGAGTCAGTCTTGAGGCAACGCGTTACGCGTAGGTTGACGAAATGTAACGTAAATTAATTAAGTGGTGTCCCTCTCCGACCTAAATTATTATAATAGAATTTCATACTCGCATACCCCTAACTTAACTAAACCATTTTCGAAATTAATAAAACGTTCACAAGTGTTAAAAAAGAGTATTAATATACCCCCTGCCCCCTTTGTTTTATAACGGTCTTTCAGAGTCAGGTCTAGGCGCGCTATCATGATATTTATACGATACGGCAAAAAGAGTGTAGAGAAACAAAGTGATAAATGAAAGAAAGAGCCGATCGAGAATAAATAGAGATATAGTAAAGTAGAAAGAAGCGTAAATAATGAAGAGAAAGTAAATTAATAAAGCGATCACTACAGTTATGTGCCCATTTACTTTGTATTATATTTCTAACATCTTAATTGTCTATTAATATGAAACACTGTAAAAACAAGACAAGTTATAGTAACTGTTTAATTGTAATTAACTGTAATACTTGATTTAATATAATGTAATGTACTTCAATGAAACTGTAATTGAATGTAATGATTTAATTTATCATATAAGAATGTACTTTAAAATGGAAGTGTAATTAACCAACAAGTGAATGTGAATTAATTGGTAATTGTAATCGTAATTGTAATGAACCAAAATTAATACGTATACAGTCATGTACTCAAATTGTACTTATGTGTACTATTACGAAATGATATCGCCGTCAAAAAATGTAGACGGCGAAAAAATACAAATTAGTTTTTATTTTATTTTTTAATTTGAAATTTGCAATCTTTTAAAACATCTGATCATGTGTTTAAAAACGGGGGAAACTTAACCTTCGACTGTCTCCCCCAAACATTTAAGCTATATTATACATGAACTTGTAAAATTAGGACCACTTCAGATTAGCACTTCTTCTACCACTTCATTGGACTACTTCATCAGAGAACTTCATTACGAGACTCTTCTTTGGACTGCAGCCTCACTGCGGGGGGGGGCATAGCCCCCTTGCCCCTTAACCAGAACGCCTGCCAGGATTAAAAGAAGATTTTAAGAAGAGGATCTTAACAGATTTTAAGAAGAAGAAGATTACTTTAAGAAGATTACTTTAAGAAGAAGATTATTTTAAGAAGAGGCCACTCTTTGGCCAAGATAGAAATTACCCTGCATCAGGATGAGAAGATTATTTTAAGAAGAAGAAGATTTTAAGAAGAGGCCACTCTTTGGCCAAGATAGAAATTACCCTGCATCAGGATAAAACCAGTTGACCGGCGTGTCACGACTTCTAGTTCGTAACATCCACCCTTGAACCGGTGCGTCACGACTCCAAGTTCTTCACGCCTAGTTTTCATCCAGGAACAAGTAGCCAGCAAGACGTCTTCAGGACACGTCTCAAGGATTTCCCCATAGAAAATTTTGTTAAGTACATTTTGTTTTCTTAAGTAATTTATAAACATTTGAAAAAGTCACTATTATTAACAGTTAATAATGAATATTAAGTCAGAATTTACAAGAAACACAGTGAACATTTCAGACATCAGTGATACATTTTTTTTAGTGAAACAGTAATTTTCACAAAAGTTAAAAGTCACAAAAGTTAAAAGTCACAAAAGTTAATTGTAACAGAGAGTTAATTGTAACAGAGAGTTAATTGTAACAGAGAGTTAATTGTAACAGAGTTAATTTCAAAGAGAGTTAATTTCAAGAGAGTTAATTTCAAGAGAGTTATTTTCAGTTATTTTCACTGTTATATTCAGTATAGAATAATTTTATTTTATGTACCTTCCCGTACATTAGAGTGAAATGTTGTTTACATTTTTTTTATTTTTTGTTTGCAAATTTTTTTCAATTACTGAATTGAATTGACTTGCAAATTAAGAGAGAGAGTTTACAGAGAGTTTATAGATTTAGAGAGATACTTGAAGTAATTTTTCTTTAAGTCATTTTTTTGAAGTCATTTTTGAAGTCAGTTTTTGAAGTCAGAAGGTTGCACCAAGAGGGTCAACCAAACCCCAGAGGTTAATCGTCTCCACTTGATAAAGATCAAGTGCAGTCATTTTCCATTTTTCAGTTAATCTTCACTTGACAAGCGTTCAAGTTAGACAGTTTAAGTTTCAAGATACTTGACAAGCGTTCAAGTTAGTTTCAGAATACTTGACAAGCGTTCAAGTTAGTTTCAGAATACTTGACAAGCGTTCAAGTTAGTTTCAGAATACTTGACAAGCGTTCAAGTTAGTTTCAGAATACTTGACAAGCGTTCAAGTTAGTTTCAGAATACTTGACAAGCGTTCAAGTTAGTTTCAGAATACTTGACAAGCGTTCAAGTTAGTTTCAGAATACTTGACAAGCGTTCAAGTTAGGTTCAGAATACTTGATAGAGTTCAAGTTTGGTTCAGAATACTTGACAGAGTCCAAGTCAGAGTTATATTCGAAGTCAGAGTTATATTCGAAGTCAGAGTTATTTGAAGTTAGAGAGTTCAAGTCAAAGTTAGTTTTCAAGTCGAAGTTTTCAATGCAGTCAATTGAATTCAACCTTTTTTTTGTTGTTCAAGAGAATTTAATTCAACCTTTTTTTTGTTGTAAAAGAGAATTAAATTCAACCTGAATTGACCGGGTTGCGTCTTTGGTTTAACCTTTTCTTTGTTTGTAAGACGGAAATTCACTGATTTGTCTTTCCCTTTTCATGCATTGTTATGTATATAAATATATAGTTATGTAATTCATTAATTGTAACAAAACCGTTTTTACAAAAGTTTTTAACGAGTTTTATAATTATTTTGATTATATGATGACAGAAATAGCGTAACAATTAATCGATCATGTACCTAATTTATCCTGCTCTGTACGATCGGGAAATTTACCCGTATGACCGTACATACCCTAAATTTCAGTCATTTAATTTTTAATAAAACTTCTACACAATAAAACAGATGTATTTGTCTATATGCAAACAAGTTTTCAGACTAATTAAAAAAATCAAATAATTCAAATTCTATCAACATTCAACGAAAGAGTATAATTTTTCTACTTAACAGGCAAAAATTATTAAACCTTTCTAATATATTTTTTTTTATTATATAAAAAATAATTTTTAATGTAAAATTCAATTGAAATTATTAAAAGAAAAGATTGTTCGAAATGCTTCCCTTCCATTTCAATAACTTTTTTATTCTTGGTCGAAATTCATCTATGGTTCGATTTACTTTTATTTTTAAGAATATTATAAAAAAATTATGTTAGCTCATTAAAATGCATAATTGATCTCTATTTTTAATTTGTATTTTTATTTTTCTTTTGTTCAATTAATCGTGAGTAACTGTCCTTAAATTGTTATTGTACCATTTGTAAGGTATCAAACGAAAATTATAGTCAAATTGACATACTACTACAGTATATGGCTATGAATTTTAGTAGTCGAAATTAATTGTGTCAAAATTCAATTTTAAAACCGTGAGATGTACTTTCATTAATTGTAAGTCCTCTAAGTTCGTTTTTTTAATTACCTTATACGTGTAACTGATTAATTATGTAAAATCTATAATCCTAATTGAATTTTATTACTTTTGACACATATTCGAATTCATTTACGTTCCGTCCCTTCAGTCACTTTTGCATTAAAAACTCGTATGCAAACATCATCGTTATAATCTTAATAATTTTTGCTTACTATATATAAATTCTCGTTCATGCACTTATTAAGTTGTTTTATCTATTCCTTAAAGTAAATATATATATATATAATCCTAAGCCACCAATGACCCCTAATGATCTAGTTCTTCACAGGATGAACAAATTACTCTCATATTCTACATACTATTGTACCGACTCACTCATCTACAGATGCTTCTTACCAATTTTTATAGATACATATGCACACTGACGTACAACTTCAACTATTCAACTATAAAATCCCCTTTCTCCTTTTGGACGTATCACCAACCACTACAATTTGTACCTAATACACACAAATACACATTTGACCACAGGTCTATACATCATCCATTACGTAATTCGATTTTTACCTACACTAGTCAATAAAAATTAGCTTATAGATTGTACGATTTATATTTTTCCCTTTTACCTATTCATTATGAATGTAATTTTCCCCACAGAAAAAAAAAATAAATAAAATTTTGCTAAAAATTTTACAATATCATTCTTTGTCTAACTTAATTGTTTATCTAAATTAAAGTTTTAATCTTTGAATTTTTATATTTTTATCATAGCCCTCTACGCGAGTGTCATGTTAAAAAAACTTGATTACTCTGCATTGTACTCAACTACCCGAACTCGTTCTGTATAAAATTTGTATTGTAAAGAATGTCGTCATTACTTACGATGTTATTTTCTCAATTGTATTGTATTGTATTAATTTTATTATATTATTGTATAAATATCATTTTCAAAAAAAAAAAAAAAAAAAAGGGGAGAGCAATGTAAAAAGTGAACAATTAACAATTCCTACACCATCATTATATGAATTCATTGTCCATTTTTACATAAGAAACCAAAAATCACATAAGCGAGTTTTGGATAGAATTTCGATTTGTACGTCTTTATTCATTCCTGTATTTTTCTAATTCATCTTTCTAATAACGACTTATACACTATGACGTCATAAAATAACTTTATTCTCTTTACGTTTCCCACTCTGTGTCTCTAATTTGTTCTTGTAAATCTTCCTAATAATGATTTGTACTTTACGTAAAAATTCAATAACTATGACGTCACATTTTCCCTTCATCATATATCTAGTATCCAATGTATGAAAATTCTTTAACATCATGCTGAGGACTAAACACTCTATATAAGTCATTATTTATATGTTATGTAGTATAAATATAATTATTATTCAACCATACTCATTCTTACATTCATATCTTATCTTGACCATTATCCAATATAAATTTTATTAAATATTCATTTTTACTCGTGTCAACGCGAAACTTCATGCCTTCGTTCGAAAACGCAAAAATACGTTCTCGTATTATTTTTTTCATTTTTATTTTTAATTATATGACCTCCCGAGATGAACTCAAAAATGCTGAGGTTAAGTGATCGAAATTCCGCTCATCACAGCAGAATTCGAACGCTCAAAGTTAAAAAGTCTCCTTTCCCTCTGATTCGAGTTTATAACATTATCATGCGTTATGTTATATTATGTGTGTTATGTGCCCATGTACTTTGTATTATATTTCTAACATCTTAATTGTCTATTAATATGAAACACTGTAAAAACAAGACAAGTTATAGTAACTGTTTAATTGTAATTAACTGTAATACTTGATTTAATATAATGTAATGTACTTCAATGAAACTGTAATTGAATGTAATGATTTAATTTATCATGTAAGAATGTACTTTAAAATGGAAGTGTAATTAACCAACAAGTGAATGTGAATTAATTGGTAATTGTAATCGTAATTGTAATGAACCAAAATTAATACGTATACAGTCATGTACTCAAATTGTACTTATGTGTACTATTACGAAATGATATCACCGTCAAAAAATGTAGACTGGGCAAAAAAATACAAATTAGTTTTTGTTATTTTATTTTTTAATTTGAAATTTGCAATCTTTTAAAACATCTGATCATGTGTTTAAAAAGGGGGGAAACTTAACCTTCGACTGTCTCCCCCAAACATTTAAGCTATATTATACATGAACTTGTAAAATTAGGACCACTTCAGATTAGCACTTCATCAAGCCACTTCATTTAAGGCACTTCATTATTAGACTTCATATTAGCACCTCATTAGGAGGGGGCAGAGGCCCCTTGCCTCCTTAATATATTTTTAGATTCCGGCCTGAGCCATGGTCGAAAGAGGTCGAACCTCTACCCTTGTAAATTCAGAGCAATACCTGTAATTTTTAAGAAGTAAACCAAAGTAAGAGAAACTTTTTATTTTTCCCTTCGAGCCGTGCTCTCTTCAGGAACTCAGTCAAGTCGACAAGTTATAAAAGAAAAGTCGATAATTTTAGTATAAGAGAAAGGATCAGAGTATTATTGAAAGAAAAGAATTAACAGAGTGTCGACCCCATAAAGCGAGAGAAAAGAATTATAGAAAAGTATAAAGAAGAAACATCCGTTGCTTGCCTCCTAACTAGAACCCCCGTCGAATCCGAACCGACTCAGGGCCATAAAGGGGGGTTAACATATATATATATATATATATATATATATATATATATATCACAGAAAACGTGAAGCGAAAACAATACGTTGAAGCGAAAAGTGTAATAAAAAATCTAAGCGCGAATTTGAAATCTCCGTAGCTCGTGATGGTAAAGAAAACCCCAAGCGATTCTTTCAATACGTCAATAATAGAAATCCAGTAAAAAGTGTCTTGGGGCCTTTGAAAAATGTAAACGGAGATCTAGTTTCTGAAAACAAGGAAATGGCTACCTTGCTAAACGAATTTTTTACGTCAGTTTTTACTATATAAGATGTAACGAATATCCCTACGGTCATAGACATAATACCTTTTGATAAGGGTAATATTTTGGATAATATAGTGGTTAGTGAAGGGGAGGTAATGCGCCATATTGATAAAATGAAAACGCGTAAATCACCGGGGCCGGATTCCATATATCCCATACAACTAAAAGAATTAAAAGATAGCATTGTTGTGCCGCTAACAAAGATTTTTAATGCGTCTATTTCTGAGGGGTGCGTACCAGATAATTTCAAGTTAGCAAACGTAACACCTATCTTTAAGAAAGGCGATAAAAGTGCGGCGGGAAATTAGAGGCCAATCAGTTTAACGTCTGTTGTAGGTAAGCTACTGGAATCAATAATTAGGGATCGTATAGTCGAATACTTAGAATTGCATAAACTAGTTAGAAATACGCAGCACGGTTTTAGGCGAAACAAATCTTGCTTAACTAATCTTTTAGAATTTTTCTAAAGCGTGGTTGACGTTTACGATAGATATCGGGCGGTTGATGTAGTGTATTTAGATTTTCGAAAAGCGTTTGACACCGTGCCGCAGAAAAGACTCATTGAAAAAACTAAGGCTCATGGAATCAGGGGTGTAGTAATAAATTGGCTAGAAGAGTGGTTACGAGGTAGGAAACAGAGGGTGGTCGTTGATGGAGCGGAGTCGTGTTGGGCTAATGTAGCGAGTGGCTTTTCTCAGGGTTCTGTATTGGGCCCCTTGCTTTTTCTTATATATATTAACGATTTAGATGTCGGCCTAGTCAGTACAGTTTTAAAGTTTGCGGATGACACGAAGCTGGGTGGTAGGGCGATTAATGACGAAAATAGAGGTAAAATCCAGGAAGATCTGAATAAAATCGTTGATTGGTCAGTCACATGGCAAATGAGATTTAACGTTGATAAGTGCAAAATTTTGCATATAGGTTCGCGTAACGGTAATTTTGCGTATAGTATGTCAGGGAAAGATTTAACAAGCGTAGAGCAGGAAAAAGATTTAGGAGTTATAGTCACTGGTGATTTAAAAGTAGCGAAACAAAGTACAGCAGCGGTCAATAAGGCGAACAAAGTGTTAGGTTTTATAGCTCGAAATTTTGAGTACAAATCGCGCGATACTATAGTTCCTCTTTATAAATCATTAGTTAGACCCCATTTGGAGTACGCGGTCCAATTTTGGAATCCACATATGCGCAAGGATATAGACAAAATCGAAAGAGTTCAAAGACGAGCAACTAAGATGATTCCGTCGCTTAGGTCAAAGTCGTACGAGGATAGGCTTAAGGAGTTAAAACTGACAACACTCGAGACTAGGAGGCTAATCCAGGTTTTCAAAATTATGAATGGGTTCGATAACGTAGATAGAGATAGCTTTTTCGAAATATCTCAATATAATAGGACTAGAAATAACGGGTGTAAGTTGACAAGTAGAAGGTTCGAGACAGCAGTTGCCAAAAACTTTTTTAAGCATAGAATAGTAAATAGCTGGAATAGTTTGCCGGTAGAAGTAATTAGTAGCACGTCTATAAACATGTTTAAAAATCGATTAGACGCATATGTTGATAGATTGGGTATAGTTTAAGGTAGTAAAATTAAGGCTTGTGGTGATAGATCCCACAGCTCAACACAAGTGTTGTGGGATATAGGGAGGCAGCATCTTGGGTTAGGGGATACTCTCTGTCCTTATACACCCCATTTAAAGAGATTCTTCTGCCGAGCGGTGGCCCCCATAGTACTGTGAGGTATTGAAAAACTCATGATCTTCACTTGCCCCACAAACACCTTTAAATGGGAGACCCAAAATGGGTGCACACACATTTCTACATTACTGTACAGTCTTTACAGCCACACCTACACTTTTTCTCCTAAGTATATATATTGTAATGTATATGGTTGTAAATTTTGACTTGGTCCGCAATCGATATGGACCGTGACTTATTTTTCGTTGGCAAGGTACTAGTATTGATGGATATCGTAATGAAATTGACTGGATTCTTTGGATCTGATATATTTGCATGTCGGTTATAAATAGATATAGAGTGTAACATATTTGTGGATAGTAGTCTATTATGACTTGATCCTCTGGATCCAGAGATTCTATCTTTAGTTTTAAATCGATAATTAATTAGTTTTAAATCGATAATTAATTAGTTTTAAATTGATAATTATTTAATTTTGCAAAAATTGGTCGTTGCCAATGTACAGGCAGTTGTTACATAAATTTCTTATGTTCTTGTGGTTCGGAACCCACGTAAAATTGTAGGTCCCCTCCGCCACCACGGAGGACATACACAATACACAATTACGAACACAGTTAGGTAGACCAGCCATGAGTGGATCCTAGGGTCTTTGTTGGTCTGAAACATTATAACATTATAACATTTAGGATAATGGAATTATGACAGTTTTGAGAGAAGTTACGATTTCTTCCTCTTGTTGTATGAAGCGTTCAGAATTTCAGAGTATGCAACTTTCAAGTTTGCTTAAATAATCGGAAGCGACCGTGTAGTGAAAGCTCCTTGCTTGAATTATTATTGAAGATGTGTTTTGAACTACTTTGGTGGTATTGCTCCATGAAAGACTGGTGCTATATTTAATCAACAATCTTTGTTACGATGATAAATACTAGAGTTCTGCCTTGTGAAGGCCAGTCCACGTTTTCTTTTAACTGGAAATATTGAGAAAGTTTTTTTTTTGGGGGCAAACCTACTTATTTGGATATTGCATTTTTATGTATATATTTATAACTTAACTGCTACTGGTCTGAAGATAGTTACTGCGAGAAATATATAGCAATATTGGGGTAGATTTGAAAGAAGCTTTTATTGTGAAAGGAATTGAAATCAGTGTTTAATTTAAATACTCTTAACCTGTGTGTGTGTATAAAGGGTGATCCAGAGAAATGGGACCCAAAAGAAACCCCTGTAACTCTTAAAGTATAAGTCCTTTTATAAAATCATACGCATCATTCGAAAGAGGATAGTTACAAGTTTGTACAGGATTGTATAGGTTTTGACAATACAAGACAAGATAAGATACAAAACAAAATAAAAGTGTTAGTTAAAACTAACCCTTCAAGATGACTGCATGGACTGTGGAACAGCTGCGTTTCATAACTGAGCAATATTATGAGCATGGAAGAAGTGTAGTTTCAGCTCAAAGATCTTTCAAGACAAATTTTCAGATGTCAAAATCACCTTCTAAGAAAGTAATCCGTCGGTGTGTCAGAAATTTTTCCCTAACTGGCAGCATTGGAAAAAGAAAACCAACTGGAAGAGTGCGCAGAGCAAGGATAGACGAGATCATTAACAGAACTCATGAAATTGTACAGGATAATCCTAACATAAGCATCAGACGTGCTTCTCAGCTGTTAGGAGTTGGATATGGAACAACACACCGTATATTCAAACAAAATTTAATGCTCTTTCCATATAAAATTCAAACAGTGCAACAACTAAACGATGGAGATTTCGCACGAAGACGACAATTCTGTCAATGGATCCAACAGAAGGTAAATGACACCACCAATTTTCTAGCAACTTTGATTATGTCAGACGAAGCCCATTTTCACTTGAATGGAACTGTAAACAAACAAAATTGTCGTTTCTGGGCAACAGAAAATCCATTGAATATTACCGAAGTCCCGTTGCATAGTCAGCGTGTAACTATTTGGTGTGGTCTTACTGCATCTCAGATCATAGGGCCGTACTTTTTCGAGGATTCCACCGGAAACACGGTCACTGTAAATGGTGATCGCTACGAAAAAATGTTGACCGATTTCCTTATTCCTAAATTAAGAGATCTTTGTCTAGAAAACCACTGGTTCCAACAAGACGGAGCTACCTGCCATACCACGAGGAACTGCATGGCAGTTTTGCGTCAAACGTTTCCAGGCGAGTTAATCTCAAGATTTGGAGACGTTGAATGGCCCGCAAGGTCTCCGGATTTTTCTCCCTTAGATTATTATCTCTGGGGATATTTAAAGAGTAGGGTCTACAGAAAAACCCAAGGACCTTGCAAGAATTGAAGGCCGCCATCACAAATGAGATACAGGCCAAACCACCGCACACTCTTGCAAAAGTGATGCAGAACTTACAAGCGAGAACACTGGAATGCTTGGCAACTAATGGAGCACATTTGAAAGGAGTCATTTTTTAAAAATAAATATTTCATAATAAACTTGTAACTCTACTCTTTCGAATGATATATAGTTTTTATGAAAGGAATTAAATATTAAGAATATTTGGCTTTTTTTTATGGGTCCCATTTATCTGGATCACCCAGTATATATATATATATATATATATATATATATATATATATATATAATAATAAAAAATCAATATTAGTAATAATGTTTAAGTGGATGTTTAGATGAGGATAACATATTTGCTTTTAGTTTTAAAGCCTCATCACACAGCTTGATATAGCTTGTGAGATGAATGGTTCGTTTACAGGTATATGGCTTAAAATAAATACATTTTAACTGGCTTGAACTATATGACAATGAAGGAAGACGTATCGATAATTGAACTTATGGAATATAAACTGCATGTATCTGCATCTTCATCCTAATCTTTTTAAAAAGTCTGATATATATATATATATATATATATATATATATATATATATATATAATGATAAACAAATAATAATGTTTAAGGTGGTAATTGTTGCTAAATAATAATAGCTATGTTTGCTAAACGCATGTATGTTAGTCTAACTGCATAATGTAACTTAATTATAGTTTCTGTCATATGGACTATAGTCTGCCAATAAACCTTTTAATTTCATTTTAAATGTGATTGAGTCATATAAAGTCAGTTATTAGTGAGCAGATCTCTCTTACAAAGTTGTCACTCGCAGGCCTGTGTAATTTATAGTCAATAATTGGTAACAATAATAATAATAATAAATATTTCTCGTTACAGTTAAATTACTAGAAAAAATTACATACATATAAAATTGATTATTATTAATTAGTCTGGAAAATCTGGGAAGATTGTGAACTGAGTTGCCGATTACAATTAACGTACTTACGTCGTTTCTATACATTAATATACTGCGTGGTCATTGCAGTTAAATGTACATATTCACGATTTGCGAGGGTGCCCTCTCAAGGCATTGGTTTCTGCCCTATGTAGGAGAATTACGACTTCTGACTGCTGGAGGCCCGTGGTGTAATGGATAGCATATCTGACCGGCAATCGGAAGATCCTGGGTTCGATTCCCGGGCGGTTACCTCATTTTTCATTTGTTCGTTATTTCTCTTCCTCGTGTGCAGAACACTCCTCTATACTTACGTCGTTTCTATACATTAATATACTGCGTGGTCATTGCAGTTAAGTGTACATATTCACGATTTGCGAGGGTGCCCTCTCAAGGCATTGGTTTCTGCCCTATGTAGGAGAATTACGACTTCTGACTGCTGGAGGCCCGTGGTGTAATGGATAGCATATCTGACCGGCAATCGGAAGATCCTGGGTTCGATTCCCGGGCGGTTACCTCATTTTTCATTTGTTCGTTATTTCTCTTCCTCGTGTGCAGAACACTCCTCTATACTTACGTCGTTTCTATACATTAATATACTGCGTGGTCATTGCAGTTAAATGTATATATATATATATATATTTGTAACATTCACTCGTTTCACGCTCTTAATTGTGAAATTCATCCCATATATATATATATATATATATATATATATATAAATAATAATGTTTAAGATGGTAATTGATGATAAATAATAATAGTTATGTTGGCTAAACTACATAATGTATGTTAATAATTTTTATCGTATGGGCTATAGTTTGCGAATAAGCCTTTTCATTTCATTTCATTTCGCCTCATTTCATATTAATGTAGAATAAATTAAATTTAATTAGGATAAGCAAAAGTTACCCCTATAATTGAAAATAAAATGCTTAATTTTAATTTTATTTAATTTTTTTATTTAACTTTATATAATACAAATATTAAACAAAGAAATTGTGTTTGACTTAAAATATGTTTAGTCTGAGTTCCTATTTTGTGATGTTCGCAATTTAACATGTGAAAACGGAATTACAAATGAGTAGGTAATGTGATATTAAGATGTAATAATATGCTTTGAGGTCAGTAGATACTCTCGTTAGGCCTATTAAACCTTTTTTCAGATATTTATTTTAAGTTTTCATTTCTAATGTTTAAGGGTATAAGCTCAAAACTGAGTGTCAAACTCTGTCTTTGTCTGCTTTTGTCTGTTTGTTTGTTCGATTTTGTCTCATGAAAGACCTTGAAAGAACCCCACAGGCAGTGTTGCCATTTCTAGATTTATCTGTGCATCTACAGATTTTATGCTTTGTTTCAGATTTTCAGATTTTTCCCCCAAAATGGGCGAAATCTACAGATTTCTAAAATTTATGATTTTTTTATGCTTCTTTTCAGATTTTCCTTCAAAATGGGCAAAATTTGCCGATTTCTAAGATTGAGGCTTTTTTTTACTAACCACTACGGACTACACTGCATATTACAGTAATATTACTGAGTTTCTCCATGAGAACCAACAAATTATTTTCGTGTGCCACCTGTCAGTAGAGAGTGGCAACATAACTTAAACAAGCCACACTCAGCTGACTGTGCGTCGGTTCTTACTAAGTCATCAACAAAACACACTGCTAAAGAAAGCAGCCTTATTTTGTTGCTGTATACTTGTTCTTTCTATTTGTTGCTTTTTGTCTAGATCATTCTTAAACTGGCCTATAGATGTAGCTTGAATAGTATTCTGGTTTAAAATATTCAGTTTATCTTTCATTCACTAAATTTTGTGTTTAATTGACCATTTTTGTATTTCTGTTTGGAATTATGAATATTATTGTATATGTTACTTACAAAAATAAACTTTAAAATCAAATGGTAGTTTACAGATTTTGTCTACAGATATTTTTATTGAAACTACAGATTTCTACAGATATTTTGACACCAATCTTCAGATTTTCATTGTTTTTGGATGGCAACGCTGTCCACAGGACAGGAGGATTTTTCTCGTGAAAGAGGGCGATGATAGACTTTTTTTATTTTTTTTTTTTTCCAAGGCGATGATGAATTTTTTTTTCCAAAGCGATGATAAATTTTTTTTTTTAAAGACCATGAAAGGCACCTTATAAAGGAGGGACCGTCATGAAGGACGGTGAAGGATCCTCATGAGCGACGGTAAGGGGGGGGAAATTTTCAAATTGATCCATGTCTGTCTCCCCAAACGTGTCCATGCTATTAACAACCCCAATTAAAAAAAAAATATCATAGACGTGCACACTGGGTACGCAAGGTACGCAGTGCGTACCCAATTTTTTTTTATTGAATTTAAAAATTTAAATTTTTTTAAATATTGATAAAATGCTATTATAAATACCAATAAATTTTATAATTTATTCAGTGTACTTAAGCAATACAAAGTAAAGTTAAGTGAAACTTCCTTGTTTCTTATGTGCTTTCTTACAAGGTACGCTCTGAGCATAAAATGTACTTGCATAGGAATATGATCCTTAAGTGCTTGGCCGGGCTTAACAAATACTGACTTACTATTGGCCGAAAAATGTCCTGGGATACGCTGGAGTGTTTCAGCGTAGTTTCAGAAAATGCGGAGTGGCTTTGATGATTGTGTGGCAAAGGCGAAATATCGCATGCCATAAGGCTAGCACAGACTGATCAGGCCAGATTTGGAAATGAAAAGACTTTACTTAGAAATCATAGATACGGTTTGCATGCAACTTGGAAATCTGTCACAGTTGAAATTTTTGGAACTTCTGAATCCCGAAAATGTTCTAAAATTTAGCCAAGCATTCCCTGATGAAATTCTTAAAACTTTTGCGGAGTTACACAGTGGTTCGTTTGATTTTATAAGACTGAAAAATGAACTAAGTGTCCTATACTGATCTGAAGAATTTCAAGGAAAATATCGCTGCTATATTGCAAAATTCTTGAGCCTGAACAACTTGAGTGAAAGCATGCCTGAACTTCAAAAACTCGTAGAGCTAGTACTAACCATTCCCTCTACAACTTCATCAGTAGAAAGAGCATTTTCGGCTTTGAGGAGAATTAAAACGTATCTAAGAAGTACAATGGGCGAAGAAAGGCTGTCATACTTAGCCCTTATGAGCATCGAAAATGAGTTATTAGTCCAAATGAAATCTGACCCATCATTCTACGATTTAGTAATAGATGAATATTCCACTAAGAATCATAGGGTCGATCTGAAATATTGATAAAAATCTCGCTGTCGCATATAAATAGTTAAATATAAAGGGTGATCCAGAGAAATGGGACCCAAAAGAAACCCCTGTAACTCTTAAAGTATAAGTCCTTTTATAAAATCATACGCATCATTCGAAAGAGGATAGTTACAAGTTTGTACAGGATTGTATAGGTTTTGACAATACAAGACAAGATAAGATACAAAACAAAATAAAAGTGTTAGTTAAAACTAACCCTTCAAGATGACTGCCTGGACTGTGGAACAGCTGCGTTTCATAACTGAGCAATATTATGAGCATGGAAGAAGTGTAGTTTCAGCTCAAAGATCTTTCAAGACAAATTTTCAGATGTCAAAATCAGAAATTTTTCCCTAACTGGCAGCATTGGAAAAAGAAAACCAACTGGAAGAGTGCGCACAGCAAGGATAGACGAGATCATTAACAGAACTCATGAAATTGTACAGGATAATCCTAACATAAGCATCAGACGTGCTTCTCAGCTGTTAGGAGTTGGATATGGAACAACACACCGTATATTCAAGCAAAATTTAATGCTCTTTCCATATAAAATTCAAACAGTGCAACAACTAAACGATGGAGATTTCGCACGAAGACGCCAATTCTGTCAATGGATCCAACAGAAGGTAAATGACACCAGTAGTATAGCCGCAAAAGGGGAGAGTGCAAGAATGTTGCAAGTTATTATGTAATGTTGCAAAGGGGGTGGGGGTTGTTGCAAAGGGGGTGGGGTGGGGTGTTGCAAAAAAAAGAAAAAAAAAGAAAAAAAAGAAAAAAGAAAGAAAGAAAGAAAAAAAAGAGTACTGGCCTTTGTTGCCAACCGGGGTTGCAAGGGGCATGCAACTTGGGGGCGGAATTCTCCCCCAAGCTATTCCCCCCAAAGGGCCAGAGAGAAAGGAGGAGAGAAAGGAGGAGAGGTGTTCACCTGGCAGGAGCCAAGTGCATATTAAGACTTCAGCCCAGCATGCGTTGTTTTATAGGCTCCTAATCAGCCAGAATCAGCCAGTTGGCTGAGCCAAGGGGGAGGGGTACACCTGAAGGAGAGAGACACCTGAAGGAGAGAGAGACACCTGAAGGAGAGAGAGACACACCTGAAGGAGAGAGAGACACCTGAAGGAGAGATAGAGAGAGAGACCTTTGATTGCAAGGCATGCAACTTGGAGGCGGAGTTCTCCCCCAAGTTATTTTCGTTTACCTAACCTAAGAGGCCTCTAAGGGGTTTTCCCAAACGGCCAGAAAGAGAAGGACCAGAGGTCCTTGCTCGGCTGGGAGCCGAGCTGGAATGACTCCGTCAGTCGTCTCTCGGTCTTTTATAAACCTCTATTCTGGCTGAGTTGCCAGATAGCGCCATGTATTCAGTTGCTGAGTTGTCAGATCGCACCATGTATGCAGATGCTGAGTTGCCACATCACGCCATGTAATCGGGTGCTGAGGTGCCAGATCGCACCATCAGATAGCGCCATGTATTCCAGAAAACCATATATTAATCATCCATTGTGTACCACAATTGAATCCAATTAAATTCTGTTTATTAAATAAATAATTTTTACACACTTATTTTTATTATAAATATTTGAACAACGAAACAATATGAAAATTTACGAAACAATTCATTTAAAAGTTGAAATTATCCAAAATACAATCCGCTATAACGGGGTCGGACGACATGAGAGATCTTCCTTCCAGACCGCTCTTGATGTATATATATATATATATATATATATATATATATAATAAACGAATAAACAACTCGCACACACACACACACACACACATACGAAGAACACCTGATGGTAGAGAGACCTTCCCCCCAATCCCTGATAAGTCTCCCTTCACTTCAAATGAAGAGAAATTTATGAAACACACGCTTGTCTGTGCACAAAGCATATAAAACACCATAATATATTTATATAGTTAATCAATCGAGCCCCATCTATATATATATATATATATATACTCGTACATTCCCCAGCTGTGTTTGTATATGAACAACTCGTGCACACACACACACACCCTGGAAACCAATGCATTTTTTCATCTCTCCTGGGGATCTTCTGAATGGAATATCGACCAACAGTTTAATGTGGAAACGAATGCTCTTTTAAAATATAATTAGAGGATATATATATATGGAAGGGCTGTAGTATCTCGTTTCGCCGAAATAAAATCAAAACAAACGATCGTGTTCGCATCAATTCGAATCGTCCCTAGAGACCTTTTTCGGGCCGAGGGCTTATCCTTCTACAAGCTATTCGAGCAGAAACCACCACTTACTTCAAATATTAATATTTTCATTATTATTATTTCTACAATGAAAATATTTACGCGTAATTTGTACGGTATCATATTCTTAGCTAACTTCTCTGTTATTGAAAGAAATACACACAATATATTAAATAACAATCCGCGAAAGAAATAAGGTAGGCATACCTGAATTTACTAATAACTATATATATATATATATATATATATATATAGAAAGAGAGCGAGAGTTTTGTTCAAATAAAGGAATCCAAATAATATTTCCATTTACTCAGTTTTCCAATGAGTTATTAGTAATATAACAGAATTAACAAAGTTGCCCAATAAATAAATCGTTAGACTGAAAATTATCATATTCACAAATCTACACACACACACACACACCTCTGTATATATTACGAAAATCAGGAAAAATGCCAAACGTGTATTAATTTAAATGATCCTAAACGTATATTATAAGAAATTAATTACTATTTTCACCTTTTAAGAGAGTCATTTATTATAAGAATTTATTTACTCAATATAAGAAATTAAACGCGCGCGTAATATATATATATATAACTCAAAACACACGTGCCTGCGTTGAAACCTTTGAAAGGTGTGGGCGTTCACAGAGGAATTTTTGCTGGAACTTCCTCTCTCTCTCTCTCTCGTATCCCTTTACTCCAAATCTTAGCTTTCACACAAGCACACACACACACACACACACACCTTATATATATATCATGAAAATCAGGAAAATAACAAACGTGTATTAATTTAAATGAAACTAACATACGAGCCTCATTCCCCAACCCGGCTATATATATATATATATATATATATATATATATATATATATATATAATAAACGAATAAACTCATGCACACACACACACACACTTCCCGGAAACCAATGCATTTTTCATCTCTCCGTGGAGCAGAAAAAATATTACGCGCTTTTCATCTTAAAGTGAATTAATGCAATTTTATGAAAAAGAATATGAATTTCAGAACTAAGTTAACATTTATACAAGGCTAGAAGCTTTATCAACTCCTAATTTATTTCTCAATGATAACCTATATTTTTAATATAATTAATTAATTTTCTTTTTATCATAACTCAGCCGAGCAACGATGTTAAGCAACGTTGGAATCCAAAGGATACTTCCCTTACACTTTCCTCACCAGCGAGACTTTAAACTACGTAGGCCCACACCCCCAAACATTATTTTGACTGTATGGATGAACGTGAAGACTTTGATCGATACTACGACAGTTTTAATGAAAGTAACCCTTATAATATAGCTGATGAATGTGAGCGTTATTGCGTGAATGATGTGCGCGTGCTTAGAGTATGTGTCCAGGCCTTTAGAAGGATGTACATAACCCGTTTCAAATGCGATCCACTGCAAGTCGCAACCGCCATCGCATCATTATGTTTTACGGTGTTCAAGAATAACTTCATGCCTAAAGACACCTTAGCCATTATTCACCGAAACAACCCCGCAGTTACGGACACAAGGCTATTTACTAATAAAATAAATGTATATCTTGATAAATTTAATGTTAATGAAGTCGCCTTGGCAATTTCCAGTTCCGAGAAAAAGACTCTCAAAACCATTTCTCTCTTTGTTCATATACAGGGCGTCCCAAAAAAATGTATACACACTTTAAATACTTATAAAGGCAGTGTTTATTAAAATACATTTCATTTTCAAAATGTAATAGAATCTACAGACATTATTTAATTGTTTTGTCAACGCCTGTTTTCAAACTGACGTCCGTTCTGGTCCAGGCACTTCTGATAACGCGAAGCAATGGAATCGCAAACATCACGAAACATTTCGTTTGGTATTTGTGTGCATTCTCGTTCAATGGCTGCTCTTAATTCAGCGACTGTTGCAGGTTTTATAGCGTAGACTTTGTCTTTTAAGTATCCCCATAAAAAAAAGTCTAGTGGTGTGAGGTCTGGTGAACGCGGAGGGTATTCTACGAAACCCCTTCGTCCAATCCACATCCATATCGTGCCAAGTACCACTCGCAATACTCCACTCTTCGGTCCGGATCATCTTCATTAATAGCATGGACTAATCTTGGAATGTAACTTTTCCATTGACAGCGCTTCAAAATGCGTTGGACAGACGATTCTGAAATTCCTACCTCACGACTCGCTTGCAGCACAGATTTTCTTGGACTTTGGTGATACGTTTCCAGTACTCTTTCTTGCTTTGTGGGGCTTGTCGATGTCCGTGGTCTTCCGGAACGCTTCTTGTGGACATTCTGAAAAGTTCCATCGGCTTCAAACTTATCTCTAATTCGAGTGATGGTAAGTCGCGTTGGTGGATCTGTTTGAAACTCCCTCCTAAACTGTCTTTGCAATTCAACTGCGTTTTCACACTTCCAGTAGCATTTTAGAATGAATTTCCTTTGTTCAAAGCTTAGTCTGACTGCCATTATTAATTCTAATGGGTTTAACTTGGAAAGAAAGAAACATCAATTGAGCTATCAGCTGTTAAAGTGTGTATACATTTTTTTGGGACGCCCTGTATATTATTAAAAATGTTAATTGTTCTAAAACTATTTATAAAAGAAAATTGGATTTTGGCACAACTTGCATAATTATGTATTCTACAACTTGCTTATTGTAATTTTAAATATGTTATGAACGTTATACGCGTCACTATTAAATGTCATTTATATATATTTTTTTTTTTTACTTTCGATTTGATTTTGGATTATTTGTTTCAGCTTTGTAATTTTAATTTTTATTATTGAACAGTTTTAATTTTATACTTTAGATCTAGCTATCCACGTTTATATATTTTTGTCATTTATACATTTTTATCAGGCATTGAAATGCGATAGTCCCCCGAAACAGCGGATGCTGCCAAATATAATAACTTTTCTGCGCTACGTCATCGTCTTTATCCTAAATATAAAGTTTAATACAGTTCTTAGTACCTCTGTCGTTCAATTATTAATCTTATATGTTATAATGTTTCAGAACAATCATATGATCCCTTTCCAGATAAAAGCCTAGTCCAAACGTATTTGGTTTTAGAATTTATAAATCTTAAAAGATGTAGGAAAACACAAAGGAGAAAATGAATTCCTAACTGACGCATTTTACATGCAAAAATATACGTAATAATAATAATAATAATAATATCGCTAACAATAGACATATATCTGATCTTATTTAGCTATTTGTTATTTGTAGTTAAACAGCGGTGAACATTCCTCAAACAGTAGGCTGTAGACCTGACATACTATGCACGAGAATTTTGTCAAATTTCCAGATTCCAGACAGTTCATAATACAGCTCAGTCCAGACCTCATTTTTTATGGTGACTGTCACTGGGACACATTTTCCAGATTGCTAGGAACAAATGAATAAAATGCCATGACTACAATCTTGTAGCTCACCAACCTTTTTCTTGAGCTTTAATTCTGAAATTTTTTTTTTCATCAATACTATATCTTTGGTCCTTAGTTATAAAGAACACATCATTTGATGTTTAAAGACTCCCAAGTTCCAGGAAAATTGAGATGGTCATTTCACTCAAAAATCTGACAAGATAATTGATCACACAGTTTCCAAATTAGTTGGCAAATTTATGAAAAAAGTGTGTGGAAACCATTCATGTGCAAAAGTCTTAGTTTGATAAAATATGGTAAATGTGGTACACAGTAGCTCTTTGGTTAATTTCAATAAAAATTTAGACACTTTCATGAGTGAAAGAGATAGTTTGTAGATTGTATATCGTCTATATCCTTAGTTTCAGTTTTGTAGGCTCTTTTGGTGGAAGTAAATAGTTGTATATTAATTAGCTAGTTTGAGATTGACATTTTACAAAATTTTATTATTATTATTAAAATGTAGCTGATGACTTGGATTACCTCAATAGGCCCAAGTGCCTTCATGTTTTCCAAATGTAATGTAACGTAATAACTTAGCTAAGAATACGGTATACACTATTCACATTCAGAAAACTATCTCTCTCATTCATGGAAGTGTCTAAATTTTTCTTAAAATTAACTAATGAGCTACTGTTCACCACATCATATGGCAAGTCATTCCAAAAATCTACTACTCTATGAGTATTTGTAGATCAAGTCAACAAGTCTGTTTTCTAATTTTCTTATTATGCCCACAAGTTATCCCATCAGTATCTAGTGAGAAAAAGTTATGTACATCTAAAGTGTCCAAACCTGAAAACATTTTAAACATCTGTATCATATCTCTCTTCATGTCTCTCAAAACTAAACATGCCTAGTTCCTTTAATCTTTTCCAGTATCCCTAACTACTGTCATCAAATGAAATAATTAGCCACAGCCTACTAAGGGCCTATTTCTTTTTACAACATTGAATTGTAATTTTACTTCCATTTTATTACTTGGTAAGTTAATTCACAAATGTTAAATTATCTAAATAAGTTTTACTCATAAAAAAAGACATATACCTAGATTATTACTATATTTGCAGTACAAAACCTTAAATTTAAGTAGCGTATTACTTCCCTTAATACAAGTGTACAGTACTTAGCTATATACAATAATGAATTCCTGAGTTTTTAAGCATGTGAATTATTGGCTATAAGTTCATATTCTTTTTTAATATGTGTTGTTTTATGTAAATTCGTATGTAAACTTATATACAGCTAATAACTCTTATGTTTAGACACTGACTCAGGAATTTATTATTGTACTCAGGCATTTTCTCAGCAACTGTAGGTGGTTCAATTGACCACAAAACATGTTGGAATGGAATCCTGCAAACATCCTCTTGTTCAGGCCATTTAAAAGGATTCTTTTTCATGAAATTTACTAATAGATCCTTCTCAGTATCACACACTTAAACTATGTTTCCAACAAACCAGTCACCTTCATAGAAACAGGCCACATATGTACCAGGTTTATATTGGTAAGCCACATTTTCTTGGACCAAAAATTAATTACTTTAGATATCACAAATACAATTTTAAGGTATGTATATAGTATAAGGGTTTTATCAGCTATCATGTATTTATTTTGAAGTTGTAGCAAAGTTTGTTTACCCAGCTACTTTTATTTTTCTTGCTCTACTTTGCCCACAACAACAACCTTAAGGGTTTCAAATGTTCAATCAAGAGTTAAAGTTACATTTGCAGTTTTAAAACAGGTTTGTAATGGGTTTTTATTGATAAATGATGAAATAGAGAAATCTTCATTTCCTTGGTGGTTCCTTATTCTTTACATTCAAGGCCTATCCTAACTAAAAACATTGTAAATTTTTAATTCAACCTGCGTCACAGGTTGATGTCTTAGTGACAGAATGGGGTTATCTGGCAAACTTTTTTCCTGAAACTGTACTGTGCATGTTTAAAACTAACATTTATTTTTGAAGTTTTGCGCAATGATTCCTCATTTCATGAAAGTAATATAAGTTACTCATTACTAAAACACGGTTTTGAATAATAAATATTACACCTTTCGGTTTAAAGAGAAAATATTTGTGACCAAAAAGGGTTAAGAACTACATGTTTAAGTTTAAACGTTATTGTAACCCCTCCTGGAAATCTCTTCAGAGATAATTATGTGACTCTTACATGGTAAATTGGTGTCAATTGTTACTCCAATGAATTTTTTTTTTTAACTTCTATTATGATAATAGACTTAACAATTCAGTTAATCCAAATATATATATATATATATATATATATATATATATATATATATATATAAATATATATATATATATATAAATAAATTTATGAAACTGAAAACTTTTAGTATTTCTTATATAATTTAAATTGCTGACAATTAGAAAAAAGAAAGAAATCAATAGTTTAACCAGAAACTAAATAAAATAAGCATTTAACTTGACTTTGTGCATATAACTAAACAAATATTTAAATTAAAATCCCTTCAATGTACAGTACAGCACTGAATAGAAAAATAAGCGAGCCTACAAAATATGATCTTGATACAACATTAAATTTGATCAATATTCATCTTTTCACCCCTCACGCGCGGTTAAATCAGTACAATATATTGAATGAAGATGAAGACAAAGGATTGGATGTTTTTATCAATTACGGCGTTATTCTCTCATCCTTAACTTGTCCAAAATGTGACAGTGAGTGCCTAACACGAAAAGATCAGAAGATATTTAGGTGAAATAACCAATATCAGCCTGTTAGGTTAATTGAATGTACGGCTAGGTTAATTGAATACCTGGTCAGGTCAACTATACACCCTTGATGAGCCAATAAAACATGTTTATGGCCTACATTTCTAAGTTTAAACATTATAACTGAATGCTCAGAGTGTGAAAAAGTTTGAAGATAGCCAGTACTTGGACCTCTACTTTTTATTGTTTATATTAATGACTTGGAATGTGGATCTAAATAGTAAAACCTCATTATTTTCAGATGATACAAAATTGGGGCAAAACGTAAGATCTTTAACAGATGTCATGATAAAGCAAAAGGCTATTGATGAAGTAGATGCTTGGGCAGATAGATGGGTGATGAAATTTAATGTGGAAAAGTGTAAAGTTATGCATGTTGGTCGTGGCAAGGGCTGGTAAAAACCTTTTTTTAAAAAAAAGCCAAATACCAATGGTTTTTATAAAAGCCGATGGCTTTTTTGTTTTTTTTAAAATGACTTAAACCATGGTTTAAACCAAACAACCCTGATCATAACAATCCAGAATTTGAGTATAACTTGGTTGGAAGTTGGATAAATGAAGAAAAGAAGGAGCGAGATTTGGGTGTCAATGCGAATCATGCTCTTAAGCCTACAACTCACTGTATTGAAATTAGAAATAAGGATAATGTTAGATTGAACCTAATGCGGAAACTTTCACAAAAGATCGTAATAATAGGACAAGAGGCACTGGCCTTAAGCTTTTTCAACAAAGATGTAAATCGTAGTTAGTACAACATAGTTTTCAAACAGAATAGTAAAATTCTGGAATAGCTCAGATGAAGAAGTTGTGAGTTCCCGTAGTTTGGAGACTTTTAAGAATAAACTAGATAAAATAATGCCCGAAAGAGATATTTGGTAATGATGTTTTGTTGGAGCAGGCAATGGTGTGGTGAAGAGGAACGTGAACTCTGAGCATTCAGTTATAATGTTTAAACTTAGAAATGTAGGCCATAAACATGTTTTATTGGCTCATCAAGGGTGTATAGTTGACCTGACCAGGTATTCAATTAACCTAGCCGTACATTCAATTAACCTAACAGGCTGATATTGGTTATTTCACCTAAATATCTTCTGATCTTTTCGTGTTAGGCACTCACTGTCACATTTTGGACAAGTTAAGGATGAGAATAACGCCGTAATTGATAAAAACATCCAATCCTTTGTCTTCATCTAGGACACATGACTACTCAGGTCAAAATCACACGAGTGGCACGTCATAATTCTATCACAAACACCACTAAACTGAATCCAATTTGAAAAAATAGCCAGAACAAATCCCAATCAGCTAATTAAATCGCAGAGTAGTGAAAATAGCCCAACCAGGAAAAATATTTTATGAAAAAAGTACATTATAGCCAAAACAGGAAATATATTTTATTAAAAAAAAAAGTACATTTCGACAAATTTGCACAACATAAGATATATATTTTCTTAGTCAGTTTTCAATGGCAATTCAATATATTGTACTGATTTAACCGCGCGTGAGGGGTGAAAAGATGAATATTAATCAAATTTAATGTTGTATCAAGATCATATTTTGTAGGCTCGCTTATTTTTCTATTCAGTGCTGTACTGTACATTGAAGGGATTTTATTTTAAATATTTGTTTAGTTATATGCACAAAGTCAAGTTAAATGCTTATTTTATTTAGTTTCTGGTTAAACTATTGATTTCTTTCTTTTTTCTAATTGTCAGCAATTTAAATTATTGTTAAGTCTATTATCATAATAGAAGTTAAAAAAAAAAATTCATTGGAGTAACAATTGACACCAATTTGCCATGTAAGAGTCACATAATTATCTCTGAAGAGATTTCCAGGAGGGGTTACAATAACGTTTAAACTTAAACATGTAGTTCTTAACCCTTTTTGGTCACAAATATTTTCTCTTTAAACCAAAAGGTGTAATATTTATTATTCAAAACCGTGTTTTAGTAATGAGTAACTTATATTACTTTCATGAAATGAGGAATCATTGCGCAAAACTTCTGAAATAAATGTTAGTTTTAAACATGCACAGTACAGTTTCAGGAAAAAAGTTTGCCAGATAACCCCATTCTGTCACTAAGACATCAACCTGTGACGCAGGTTGAATTAAAAATTTACAATGTTTTTAGTTAGGATAGGCCTTGAATGTAAAGAATAAGGAACCACCAAGGAAATGAAGATTTCTCTATTTCATCATTTATCAATAAAAACCCATTACAAACCTGTTTTAAAACTGCAAATGTAACTTTAACTCTTGATTGAACATTTGAAACCCTTAAGGTTGTTGTTGTGGGCAAAGTAGAGCAAGAAAAATAAAAATACTGGGTAAACAAACTTTGCTACAACTTCAAAATAAATACATGATAGCTGATAAAACCCTTATACTATATACATACCTTAAAATTGTATTTGTGATATCTAAAGTAATTAATTTTTGGTCCAAGAAAATGTGGCTTACCAATATAAACCTGGTACATATGTGGCCTGTTTCTATGAAGGTGACTGGTTTGTTGGAAACATAGTTTAAGTGTGTGATACTGAGAAGGATCTATTAGTAAATTTCATGAAAAAGAATCCTTTTAAATGGCCTGAACAAGAGGATGTTTGCAGGATTCCATTCCAACATGTTTTGTGGTCAATTGAACCACCTACAGTTGCTGAGAAAATGCCTGAGTACAATAATAAATTCCTGAGTCAGTGTCTAAACATAAGAGTTATTAGCTGTATATAAGTTTACATACGAATTTACATAAAACAACACATATTAAAAAAGAATATGAACTTATAGCCAATAATTCACATGCTTAAAAACTCAGGAATTCATTATTGTATATAGCTAAGTACTGTACACTTGTATTAAGGGAAGTAATACGCTACTTAAATTTAAGGCTTTGTACTGCAAATATAGTATAATCTAGGTATATGTCTTTTTTATGAGTAAAACTTATTTAGATAATTTAACATTTGTGAATTAACTTACCAAGTAATAAAATGGAAGTAAAATTACAATTCAATGTTGTAAAAAGAAATAGGCCCTTAGTAGGCTGTGGCTAATTAATTCATTTGATGACAGTAGTTAGGGATACTAGAAAAGATTAAAGGAACTAGGCATGTTTAGTTTTGAGAGACATGAAGAGAGATATGATACAGATGTTTAAAATGTTTTCAGGTTTGGACACTTTAGATGTACATAACTTTTTCTCACTAGATACTGATGGGATAACTTGTGGGCATAATAAGAAAATTAGAAAACAGACTTGTTGACTTGATCTACAAAAATACTTCTTTACTCATAGAGTAGTAGATTTTTGGAATGACTTGCCATATGATGTGGTGAACAGTAGCTTATTAGTTAATTTTAAGAAAAATTTAGACACTTCCATGAATGAGAGATAGTTTGCTGAATGTGAATAGTGTATACCGTATTCTTAGCTAAACTGAAACTAAGGATATAGACGATATACAATCTACAAACTATCTCTTTCACTCATGAAAGTGTCTAAATTTTTCTTGAAATTAACTAAAGAGCTACTGTGTACCACATTTACCATATTTTATCAAACTAAGACTTTTGCACATGAATGGTTTCCACACACTTTTTTCATAAATTTGCCAACTAATTTGGAAACTGTGTGATCAATTATCTTGTCAGATTTTTGAGTGAAATGACCATCTCAATTTTCCTGGAACTTGGGAGTCTTTAAACATCAAATGATGTGTTCTTTATAACTAAGGACCAAATATATAGAATTGATGAAAAAAAATATTTTCAGAATTAAAGCTCAAGAAAAAGGTTGGTGAGCTACAAGATTGTAGTCATGGCATTTTATTCATTTGTTCCTAGCAATCTGGAAAATGTGTCCCAG
>JAJOZX010006104.1:162500-289683 GCA_023014485.1 Bathynomus jamesi
CCTCAATTTTGCCGATACCGATTAATCGGCCGATATCAATTTGCCGATACCGATTAATCGGCATCAATTTAGAAAAATTATAAGTATAACCCAATGTAATGTATATTAATTAATATTATATTATTTATTATTTACTTTTATTTACTATAATAAAAACTTATTACTTAATTAGCGATGTGAGCTTGTTTTTTGTTTTTTAATAAAAGTTTTTTATTGATACTCCAAAATATTATTCACTGAGAATATTCGAGAATTTTCTTTTTTCTTAGTTTTAAGAGAGTTTTAGATTGTTTTACAGTTTTTATAGAATTCTAGAATATTTCAGAACCTTATGGAACTTTCTAGAATGTCTTAGAATATTCTAGACGATTCCAGAACATTTTGGAATACTCCGGATTTGGGAGAAAATAGTACCTATATAAAGGATGGCAAATTATTTCCTTGGTTAGTTGTGGTTGTGTATAGCAAAAGCAAGTATCTACATGTGATTGTGATATTGTCTGTTGAGCCTTTTATGGTAGGCCAGGTAGTTCTTTTTGAAGTTTTTTTTTTTGCCATTTTGGATAATAATTTGAATAACAAATTGAAAGTGTTATTAAACTGGTTTTCTTAAGCTTAGCATTATTTATAACTGCTTGATCAGCTTGAATCATTCAAAATTATTACAAATTTGTTTTTAAATTTATACATTTAAGATTGAATATTAGTATTGTTTTTTTAATATTATTTGGTTATTTACAACAAAAATATAGTTGGTTATTTACAACAAAAATATAGTACCCTATTTTATAACATTATAGCAAATAGAACAAGCATCTACACATGATTTTCTTTTTCCTTAAGGGAACAGGGAAACCTTGATAAGGTAGGGGAAATTTACGTTAGGTATAATAAAAAGTCCATACATAGCCTACATACATACAAATCCACACATACATACTGGTATAGATACTAAAATACATACTATTGCAGTTACTTAAATAATTACTGATATAGTTACTAAAATACATACTGATATAGTTACTAAAATATATTTTGATATACCGTAGTTACCAAAATACCGTACATACTGATATAGCTGTGTGAGTTAGTGATATGTGTTATGTGGAACTGGCAATCTAGTTCTTATAATGGCAGTTGTGATTGTGGTATGATATAATTGGGTGTTTTCCGGTTTGTCTTTTATATTTCAATATACATATCGCTACGGTTTTACCTGTAACTGTATAACGGGAACCATAACAATAACTAAAATACAGTACTAATATAAATTAGTTAGTTTATTTATTTATTCACTCATCTTATCATTCACTTCTGACTTAGAATTTCTCCATTTTGAGAGGAACTGAAGTTAAGTTGTATCAGAATAGTTGAAAACCCCCTCAAATATTCTATAAAAGAAAATTATAAAAAATTCTCGGTTCAGAGAATATTCTCCTAAAGATTATTCCCGAGAATTTTACAACACTAATATGAGCTATGTCTAAATCTTCCAAAACCAGCCCAATTTGGGATTTTTTTGCCATCTGTTCAGAAGATAATAGCAAAACAAAGTGTAAAGTATGTGGTGCGCTTATATCCGGAGGAGGAAAGGAAACACATAAAATGACTACATCAAACCTCAAAAGCCATCTTAAGTCTCAGCACAAAGCTCTTTTTAACAAACTTGAAGCTCTCAACAAGCAACAGCATCCAATAAAAAAAACATCACTAACAAGTCAAAGCATACTCATGTCCACTTTTCTGTTAAAGAAAGTTACTGACTCTCCAAGTGACGAATCATCAAATAAAGATAGAAAAACTGAGATAGTTTCGTTGGAAAAACCAGGCCCCTCCAATAGGAAATCATTAGAAGAAACTATATCAGAATTTGAACATGTAGAACCAGAAGTACATGAACTACAATCATCAGACAGCAAGTTAACAAGTCAAGATAAAACTCTGTTACAACCATCATTGGAGAATCTACTGGAAAAGAAAAAGAAATAGGCACTCAATGATAATAGAGCTAGAATTATTACGTTGAAGATTGGAGAAATGATCTGCTACGATCTGCAACCCTACTCAGTTGTAGAAGACATTGGCTTTAAAAATTTGATAAGCCATCTTGAGCCTAGATACACTATACCATCGAGAAAGCATTTTGCAGAAAGTGTCATTCCCTTCATTTACCAAAAATTGGAAACTACTCTACGTACCAAGCTTGATAATGCGTCATATGTCAGCCTTACTACAGATGGATGGAGGGCTAGTCATAGTCTGCATTCGTTTTATAGCTTAACAGCCCACTGGATAAATGAGGAGTTTGGACCTGAGCAAGCTGTTCTACAAATGTCCCATTTTGAAGGCTCACATACTGGAGTTAAAATAGCAAAGTATTTAACAGACTACCTCAAAAAATGGAACATCAATAAGGAAAAGATACAGATGATCGTAACCGATAATGCGGCAAATATGAAAGTTGCTATTAGAGAGAGTGGCCTAGAAGACTCCTCATTTTGTTGTGTTATACATACACTTCAATTATGCATACAAGATAAAGTTATTAAAGAACAAAGAAGCGTAAAGGATATGCTTGCGGTTGTACGAAATTTGGCAACTCATATCCATCACTCTAGTTCAGCACGAGATGCTTTAAAGGAAATACAAAATGAAATTAAATTACCGCAGCATGCTATCATCTATGGAAAACTGATGAGTGGGTAGTTGGGAGGTAACGAAAGTGGTTCACTGAGTAGGTAGGTAGTTAATCTAACAATCATTAAATTCCTTTTATGTCAATAACTGGGTGGATGAAACCAATTGGTTGCTCACCAGAGTTATTCTCCACACTAGTATTTATATACTGTGTGGGAGGAGCGTGCTCGGTAGTGGAGATACATTACCGCTCAACCAACCGAGGAATAAACCAAGACAACGCTGGTACGAGAAGCCCCGCGAAGAGGAGAACAAAGGGAGAACGAAAACGAAGAACGGGGCGAGAGGACGTACCAGCAAAGTGCGCTCTCGAAAACATAACCGGAGAAGGGAGACACTCCGATAACAAAAAGTAAGTGACTAATTGAGTTTTTACACCAGTAAGTTAATCTCATTAAATTAAGCTGGGTCAGACAAGTTAGGCCTACATTGTGGCCTAAGACCCAGCATCAACTCATAGCTTAACAAAGGTGAAGGTAGATTGCCCTAACCTAATCTTGTGAGGAATCCTACTGTGGACCTCAATTTATCTGCCCGCTCTGGACCATTTCCGGAATCTCTAGGCTGACCCCTCTAGGCTAGACTTGATCTACTCTATAGTTAGACTGGAGATATAAGGGGTGGGTTAATTGTGGACCAATTCATACAGAGCATTTTTCGCATTGGTGGTCCGTGTGTGGGGAATTTACAAACCTTAACCTTACTTAACAAAAATTGCAGAATTAGGCTAAATGGTCTAGCCTAAGCCTAACCTAAGCAAGCCTAATTAGGTCTACAACCTAGGGCCTAACTAGGAAACATTTACATTTAAGGAGTCTCATTCTCTTATAAGCTTAGACCTGAGTGACACATAAGTACTTGGGGGGGATTAAACCAAATTTAAACTTGACTGTTTTGTCTGTGCTCTCTCTTCTCTGGTAATTTCTTCTTGTCCTCTATTTCATTACGATCCCCAGTTAAACAATTTTGACTTAGACATGGACAGTGCGGAATTGAAAAAGTTAAAAAAGAAAAGGGGGGCAAAGTTGGGAGCTGTTACAAAGGCTGTGAACACTTTTAACAATATTACACAACCAGGTAAGGAAAATATAGAGTGTGTAATTATTAAATTGGAAATTAAAAAGAAGGAAATAATAGCCATTAATGAGAGTATTTCAGAGTTAGTTGAATCCGAAATGGCTGAAGAACAATTGATAGACCTTTACGCTGATGATGATGATCAGGTAAGCTCAATTGAACAGCAAATAAGGGAACTACGGTCTCGTTGACTGACTTAACACCAAAAAAACCTAATTCTGATTTTAATCAAAGTAGGGCTAACCTTCAACAAAATTTAAGTGGCATGCTAAATCCTGAGTCACAAGAATTGAGGGCTCAGTTACCCATTTTGCTATACCAACATTTGAAGGGGACACGGTACAATTCCCATCTTTCATTGACAAATTTGAGAATTTAATAGGTAATAAACCTTATATTTCAACTGTTGAAAAGTTTAGTTACTTAACTAGTTCCTTAAAGGCCCAGCCTATAACCTGATAGCCTATTTACCAGCCGTAGGGGATTCATATGAAGTAGCTATTGATCTTTTAAAACGTAATTACATTAATAAAGATGTGATTGTATATGAATTATCTCAACAAATTTTTGAATTTGCACCCATAAAAGATAACCATAGTGATATGGAAAATTTTTATACAAAATTAGAAGCTATTATAGGACAACTGGTTAGCAATGAGATAGATATTAAAACTTCATCTTGGCTTATACAAAGCATAGTACTTAGGTGCCTTCCTTCGAGGGTTAAAGATATTTAATTCTAAAGACGGGAGAAAATTATCCTAATTTAACAAATAAGAAACACTTCCCCAATATCCTAACTAATTACAACTTGAGAGATTTTCCAACACATAAGACCCAGACTATGGATAAACCAAAGACTGTTCCCAGAGACCAACTAGCTACAGCCAAACAGACAAAACTTGATACTGTAGAATCAAATGTGACCAACTAAAACACGAACACCTACATTACAGAACTTTAATGTAACTGCTGCCTCAACTTACACACCATATTGCAAATTTTGTGCAAGTAATGAACACAGTAGTACTGGGTGTGACAAATATTCAGATTTTAACCAAAGGGCTAAAAGATGTGAACAGTTGAACCTGTGTAAAAAGTGTACTGGCCAGGGACATTATAAGAAAGACTGTAAATCTAGGTTAAGATTCAAGTGTAAGTTTTGTAAAAGTTTACGACATGTCTCATCAATGTGTGATTCACCAAAGTGTCCAAACAATAGTACTCAAACTCAAAAGATACCTCCCCCAAACAAAGGTAATCAAGAAAATGCCACTTTCATGGGACATTCTGCTTGTTCAAACAATGTAACAAGAAACACTGAGATTCTTTTACCAACTATTACTTTGGACTTAGTGAATAGTGAGGGTAGTACCACTCCAGTGAGATGTCTTATAGACTGTTGTTCTCAACAAACATTTGTTTCAAAAAATGTAGTTAATAAATTGGGTTTGACACCAAACCCGAATGAACAAAACCTCAATATTGCGTCCTTTGTTAAGGATAACTCGGACAAAAATAGCTATAAGACAATTGACCTGGAACTACATTTAGAAAGTAAATTCAAGAAAATTGAAGCAGTTATTATTTCTAAAGTAGGACAAAACAAACTGGTTATACCCAAACTAGAACAAACCATAAATCATTTGGGAAAACACTACAAAATAGCTGATAGACATATCACTAACAACACAGTAGCTAACATTGAAATGCTAATAGGGGCAGATTATATTAATCTTATTCATAAGGGCATAGTAGAGATAGGTAATGGTATAGCTATTCAGACTCCATCAGGGATAGCCCCTTTGGGTGACCTATCAGATACAACCTAGACCTAAACCAAAACAGTCATGACCAACAAATACTATGTGCCTCAACTCAGTCCTACATAACACCTGTAAGAATAGCAACACTTTGAATAATATTATCTCAACTGAGAACATTAATTCATCATTATCAAATGAAACTTTGGATGAGGCAATTCAAACTTTATGGTTGCTAGAATCTGTGGGTATACATGACACAAATCAAACTTCAGAAGATCAGTTAATGGTAGAAAGATTTGAAGACACCATTCAGTGCAAAGACAATAGTTATTTTATTGAGTTACCTTGGAAAATAAATTGTCCCAACTTTAAGAGATAATCTCAAAGTAGCTAAAGGACATTTATATAAAGTAATGAAAAAACTCAAACAAGAAAATATGTAAAAATATATAATGATGTCTTCAAAGAACAGCTACAGAAAGGCTTCATTGAAGAAGTAACAGATAACCCTTTTAAAAAAGATGGTTGTCATTATTTAACCCACAGGGGGGTTTATCGACAAGATGCCCCAACAACAAAACTCAGAGTAGTATATAACTGTAGCCTCAAAGACAGTGATAAACACAGTTTGAATGATTGCTTGATTGAGGGTCCTAATCTCATTTCTGACCTTGTGAAGATCTTACTGAGGTTCAGGTTAGACAAATATGCGTACAAAGTGACATTTCAAAGGCATTTTTGAGAATAAATCTTAAAAATGAATATGATAAGAACCAACTTAGGTTCTTATGGTTCAAGGATCCATTTGATTTGAATAAAGGGTTCATAACCTATAGATTTAATGTTGTGTTGTTTGGAGCCAATTGCTCACCTAGCCTATTAGCATTGACAATTAACATCATTTAAACCAGTTTAATAACTCTCTAACATTGAACTTCCTTAAGGAACATTTTTACGTAGACAATCTAATAGGCTCAACAACAAAATCTGAATTATCTGAAGTCTATGAACACTCTCAAAACATTATGCAACAAGGTAACTTTGAACTTAGAGAGTGGATTTCAAATGATGAGGATTTAAACAAAAAGATTTTAAAGGATAATAATGGTCTTACTGAGCCATCAGACAGAGTTAAAACTTTAGGTATGAACTGGTATTTGGATGCAACTTCTAACAGTCATGATTCAATCTGTACTAAAGGTTTTAAACTTGATGAGGAAGCAAATACTAAAAGACAAATATTATCAGAGGCTTCCAAAATTTTTGATCCTATGGGTCTATTCCTGCCTTCAACAATAAAATCAAAGATTCTCCTCCAAGAAATTTGGAGGACAAATGTTGGGTGGGATGATCCAATAACAAATGAAAATCAAAAATCTTGGAAGAAGTTAGCTACTGATTTAACAAAAGTGCAGAACATTAAAATTCAAAGGTGCTGTGGGTTTAGGGATAAGCCCCAGAGCTTCATGTGTTTGCTGATGCAAGCACACAAGCTTATGGGTGCTGTGCGTATCTTGTAAGCCCTACAGAAAGTCATCTAATTTATGCAAAAGGGAAAGTTGCACCTCTCAAACCTACCCGAACCATACCTCAATTGGAACTATTGGCTGCTACATTAGCCATTAAAACCATTTCATTGCTTAAGGATGCTTACTATGATGTGTTCATAACTAATATCCACGTCTGGCTTGACAGTCAGATTTGTCTTGCCTGGATACGGAATGATAGCATTAATAGTAAGAATATCTTTGTAAGAAATAGGCTAAAAGAAATAGCTGACGCTAATGAAAGCCTACAAGTAAACTTTCACTATGTTCCAACTAAACAGAATCCAGCAGACTTTCTGACCAGAGGTTTATCCTACAAGTTGTTGAAGTCAAACAAAACTTGGTTTATGGGACCTAAGTGGCTCTGTAATACAGACCAATGGCCTGTGGAACAAGTTAACTTGACATTAAATTTAATCTTTTCAAATGAAAAGGTTGAACCAATCACTAATTATGAAAGTATTCTGATTTCAACAAACTTGTCAGGGTGACAGCCTACTGTTTGAGGTTTGCTCACAACTGTTTAGCTACAATTAACAAACAGCTAAATAAAAACAATCATAATTATACAGAAGTTGCAACCCAATACTGGATAGGCCAGCCAACAAAAAGAGTACAATAAAGAGTTAGAATTCTTAACTAATGGGAAACAAACAAAAGAACCTGTACCATCAGTAGTTGTGGATCTAAACTTGTTCAGAGATGAGGAAGGCCTTCTAAGGTGTAAAGGGAGATTAGACAAATCAAAACTGTCATACAAAAGCAAAAATCCAATCCTTTTACCTAGATTTAGCTATTTGACAACATTAATCATCAGAAAAACACACAATGATGTATATCATATGGGGGTACCACAGACACTAACTACATTAAGAAAAACTTATTGGATACCCAAGGGAAGGATCACTGTTAAAACAGTCCTGAGTGAGTGTGTCACATGTAGGCGTATTCATGCTAGGCCCTATAGGAAACCAAATCCTCCTGCTTTGCCAGAGGAGAGAGTTACTCTCAACAGACCCTTTGAGACTGTAGGCATTGACTATACAGGAGCATTGACTGTAGGGGTGGGTGACACTGAACAAAAAATGTACATTGTACTGTTTACATGTGCAGCCTCACGAGCTGTTTATTTGGATGTTGTGGAGGACCTACAGCAGAATCTTTTGTTGCTGTCTTTAAGAGATTCTGTGCACGACATTCAGTACCCAAGACAGTTTGGACTGACAATGCTACATATTTCAAAGCTGGTGAACAAGTCATCCACGACTTGTTAAGCAATGAAATCACACAATTATATATACAAAATCAAACATAAAGTGGAAGTATATTCCGGTTGCCTCTCCTTGGTATGGTTCTATCTGGGAGAGGAATATACAAACAGTAAAGAATTGCTTGAAGAAAGCAATTGGCAAAAAACAGATACACTTATTTGGGTTACTCACTCTCCTGGCTGAGATTGAGAACATCATTAACAATAGACCACTCACTTATGTGAGTGACAACATTAATGACCCAGAACCATTAACTCCAAATCATTTGATTCGGGGAGAACAAGTTAGTCTCCTGCCGGACTACAATATAGACTCTTCAGAAGACCCAAACTGGACTCAACGACATGATGAGCTCCAGACTAAGTTACAACATTTAACTAGAGTTAAAGCTCATTTCATTAAACAGTGGAAAACTGAGTACTTGATGGGTCTAAGGGAGAGACATAAACAAATGACTAAGAAGGATTGGTCTGACACAATTAAGGTAGGGGACCTTGTTCTCATACATGACAGTACTCCAAGACAAATACTGGCCTCTGGCTAGAGTTTCAGAACTCAGACCAGGGGCAGACGGGGTAACAAGAGTGGTCAAATTAAGGACTTCAACGGGTGACACAACAAGAGACATTTCTCTTTTGTACCCTTTAGAGTCTGGACCCAAAACAATGGACTTTGGAGAACCTTCTCCACTGACAGTAACAACTGGAGACACTGAACTTCCAGTAACTATTCCTTTGACAGTAGGAGTGGTAACGCATCCTACTACAACATTGACAGACACAAGACCTCAGCGACAAACAGCATTAAAGGCGCGACTATTTTTACAACAAAAAATAGATGCTGGGGAATTGTAATTTTATCTTCTAACTTTCATTTTTCTTTTCTTATGGTAAAGACCATAGACAGTTTCATCCTATGGATGTATATTTTCTCTTCTAATTAAATGCTACACCTTCTCCATGAGAAGGTGAGGATAGGCACTGTTAATCAGATTAACAGGCATTTACAGTTAAATAGTTAGCTAGTCTACACTCAGACAAAAATTGGTGACAATGACACCAAAATTTTTATCTCCCGGGGCCCCCAGTATATGGAAAACTGATGAGTGGGTAGTTGGGAGGTAACGAAAATGGTTCACTGAGTAGGTAGGTAGTTAATCTAACAATCATTAAATTCCTTTTATGTCAATAACTGGGTGGATGAAACCAATTGGTTGCTCACCAGAGTTATTCTCCACACTAGTATTTATATACTGTGTGGGAGGAGCGTGCTCGGTAGTGGAGATACATTACCGCTCAACCAACCGAGGAATAAACCAAGACAACGCTGGTACGAGAAGCCCCGCGAAGAGGAGAACAAAGGGAGAACGAAAACGAAGAACGGGGCGAGAGGACGTACCAGCAAAGTGCGCTCTCGAAAACATAACCGGAGAAGGGAGACACTCCGATAACAAAAAGTAAGTGACTAATTGAGTTTTTACACCAGTAAGTTAATCTCATTAAATTAAGCTGGGTCAGACAAGTTAGGCCTACATTGTGGCCTAAGACCCAGCATCAACTCATAGCTTAACAAAGGTGAAGGTAGATTGCCCTAACCTAATTCTTGTGAGGAATCCTACTGTGGACCTCAATTTATCTGCCCGCTCTGGACCATTTCCGGAATCTCTAGGCTGACCCCTCTAGGCTAGACTTGATCTACTCTGTAGTTAGACTGGAGATATAAGGGGTGGGTTAATTGTGGACCAATTCATACAGAGCATTTTTCGCATCATCCAAGACGTATCAACTAGGTGGAATAGCACCTATTATATGCTAGCACGCATTGTTGAGCAAAAGAAAGCAATAATCCTATATTGTATAGGGAAAAAGCATACTTGCTTAACAGATGACCAATGGGAGCTTGCCGAAACACTTGTCATGGTTCTCAAACAGTTTGAAGTAGCGACCAAAGAGATGAGCTTTGCAGATGCATTAATTTCTCAAGTCATTCCTTTTATTGTATCAATGGAAAAATATCTGGATTGTGCTGTGACAAATGTCAAAGGTATTCAAACCATTCTTGAGGAAGTCAGAGGTAGTTTCAAAGAAAGATTTAACAAGTATAAAGAAGAATCTAAACTAATCCTAGCAACAGTACTCGATCCACGGTTCAAAATGAAATATTTTGTCACATCAGAAGACAAGGAGAGAGCCCTAACAGAACTATATAATGCTTCAGACAAATTTGCAAAACGAAAAACTGATGGTAAGTCAAATAATATTTATATTTTATTCTTATTTTCCCAGATTACAATTTTATTTTCATAATTTTTTTTAAAAATTGATTCTAGGGTTTAGGATATTAACTTTTTAACTCAGTCAGTAGTTATTTTCATTAGCCAAAAATACCTATTCGTTGTTATTTAAAATAAATAGATCTAATGTTCCTTCAAAATTAGTTCATCTATTTCCTTATTTTTTAAATTACAAAGTAAATTGGTGCACTAAAGTGATTTATTCTTATTGGCAAAGTTGATTTTTTTCAGATTTAAACTAAAATCTCAAAAAAAAAAAATCATTAGGTTTTATGACATCCAGGTACCAGTGTTGTATGAACTTTAATAGCTATACTTAAATTACAGAATACAGCACAAGTTTAACTGACTCAGAGTTTTCAGACTGGTTCTACTGCCTCTGGATCAGATGCTGAGTCGACAACCTCAGGTTAACCCTTAAAAAAGCTAAGAATGCGAGATGATATATATAAATTTTTTGAAGGGGAAAGCAACTTGGAACAGTCAAAAAGGGTTACAAAAAAGTCGAAATCAATCCACAACCAACTTATTAAAGACAAAAAGATAAAATGGTTAGCAACATTTTTTTTTAGGTGACTTTATATTTAAATTACACAGCTCAACAAAAATTTTTTTTTGTTTCGTTGCCAAGGAAATTCATACGAATTTAGGGTATTTTGGGGTTGCTGAATTCCAAAATGAAAGTAGTTTTTCCGATTTGGCTCTAGTTCTTGAGATAATGAATACCCTCAATTAATAGGAAACGTAACCATAACGCGTGCATATGGGAAACCACCGGAACATTCTAGATGGTGAGACACGCGAATATTCTTAGTGTTTACTCCGCGATCATTCTAGAATATTCCCCCTCCGTATATAAGTCATCGGCCACCCAACCAGTAGTCACCAGATGCCTATTTGTGTTGATCTAAAGATGGTAAACTTCTTGCTTGGGCAGCAAAGTGGATATACGAAGTACCCTTGTTTCATCTGTTTATGGGATAGTAGGGCAAGGCAAGATCATTGGAAAAAAGTGACATGGCCTTCAAGAGAAAACATGACTGTAGGTGCAGCGAACATCATTAACGAGCCTTTGGTTGACAGGGAAAAAATCATTCTCCCACCACTTCATATCAAGCTGGGACTAATGAAACAATTTGTTAAGGCCTTGGACAAAGATGGCGATTGCTTCAAATACATTTGTAGATCGTTCCCTGGACTAAGTATGGAAAAACTAAAAGCTGGAATCTTTGATGGCCCTCAAATCCGTACACTTATCAAGGATTCTAATTTCACAAAATTTATGAATGGTGTTGAAGCTTCTGCCTGGTGCAGTTATGTCTCAGTTGTCAAGAACTTCTTGGGTAACCACAAAGCAGACAATTATGAAGAACTGGTGCAAAACATGCTACCAAACTTTGAAAAGTTGGGTACTAATATGAGCATAAAGGTACACTTTCTCCATAGGCACTTACACAGATTTCCGGATAATCTTGGTGATTTTAGCGAGGAACAAGGGGAGAGGTTTCATCAAGATATCAAGGTGATGGAGGAAAGGTATCAAGGCAGATGGGACAGACACATGATGGCAGACTATTGCTGGAACCTCCAACGTGATTGTCCTGATAACCCACATAAAAGAGAATCGTACAAACAGAGATTTACTATACATTAATTGTAATTATGCGAATCAGCTTACTGTGTTTATCTGTTATTATACCGAATAAAATGCCATTATGTATTTCATGTGTTTACTTTTGTATGATTTGAGACAATTTCAATGCGATTTGTAAGTAGGCTCCGCCTGAACATTAAATTTTTTGCATTTTTACGTGTTTCAATGGGGTACCAATTATCTCATAAATTAGAGCCAATCTAGCAAAACCGATGTCATATTCGGAATCAGCACCACAAAGTTACCCCAAAATCACTCTAATATGATTGGCAATAAAATGAGTGTTGACCAGTGTTATTTATGTAATGTAACGTAACACTGCATGATTGTATGTATTTTCTATTTATTTCAGGAAAGAAGAAGTTGATTTCTATCTATCACTTCCTGCAATAGCAAAGAAAGAATGTCCATTTCATTGGTGGAACAATTATGATATGGGAAAACATGGAAAGAAATCAACAGAAAATGAACAACAGCTAACTACACTCTGCAAAATGGTAAAAAAATATCTGTGCGTTCCTCCCTCTTCAGTTTATAGTGAAAGATTGTTCAGCACAGGAGGAAATATCTACGAATCCAAGAGAAACAAATTAACGCCCGAACATGGGGAACAATTGACATTAATTCATTGTAACATGAAATTTTTAGAATTAAAAAAAAAAAATTTCCAACACTTCAAGCAGCTGTAAGGAATATATTGAATAAATAAACCATTTTTAAAAAGTTAATTTTTAGTTATTTTAAGGAAAATATTTTTATATGAAGATAGCTACCATAGCTAGCTACTTTGAAGAGTTTGATTGTTTTTTACCAGGATGTATGTTTTCAATAAAGCTTCATTTCGGTGTTGTCTTAATCATTTATGTTTGGTTAATAAAGTTTATTTCGGTTGAAATAAGGTAGTTTTTTGCTAAAAATTTTGTCTTCTATACATGCGACTCAGTGTAAAATGATTTTGATGTTCCTAACTGCTGGATTTAAAAAAAGAGACACAAAAGGTTAAAGTTTTGTGATTTAGTGGTAAAAACTAGAAACAATTTTAATTATAGTTTTAAGAATGTCGCATCAGCAAAAAAATAATTTCCCATTTGGTGACCCAATTCGCCCCAGTCGATGCTACCTATGCCAAGCTTGCCGATACCGATTAATCGGCCAATATTAAGAAAATAATCGGCATGCCAGGTGCCGATACCGATTAATCGGTGCACCCCTAATATATATATATATATATGTTAAACACAGACCGTGCATGGAACAAGGAACTCTTCTGGGAAAATTAAATCCACTATAGTCCGAATAAGTAATGGTAAATGACAAATACCATAGTTTTTCTTTTTCATGATGCTAGCCCGACGTGGGCAACGGGTCTCTCGCAAAGAGATCCCATAAATATAGCTTCCCTCACCAGCTATCTGCAAAGCAGACAGGATCCAGCTTTGGGATATGGATCTAGGGTTTAAAGCAAGCCTAGTCCCACTACATTCAGAACCTCTATATAAGTAAAAGACTCGTTGCATTCACGTCGGATTGAATAAATCAAAGAAAAAGGGGTAACTATTGTATTTTTAGCCAAAAAAACGGACGTGTTACGTGCCTTGAAAAGTGGACGCTCAATGTCCCGGTTGAGGTTTAAGTTTTGTTTTTTTGGCTAAAAATACAATAGTTACCCCTTTTTCTTTGATTTATTCAATCCGACGTGAATGTAACGAGTCTTTTACTTATATAGAGATTCTGAATGTAGTGGGACTAGGCTTGCTTTAAACCCTAGATCCATGTCCCAAAGCTGGATCCTGTCTGCTTTGCAGATAGCTGGTGAGGGAAGCTATATTTATGGGACCTCTTTGCGAGAGACCCGTTGCCCACGTCGGGCTAGCATCATGAAAAAGAAAAACTATGGTATTTGTCATTTACCATTACTTATTCGGACTATAGTGGATTTAATTGTCCCAGAAGAGTTCCTTGTTCGATGCACGGTCTGTGTTTAACATATAAGTTTCTCAGGGGACCATTCTGAGTTTGTGTGTATATATATATATATATCTTTGACACAAAACTCAGCAAACCAGTTCATTTGAATTACATGTTAAATATGAGATTCATGACGATGAATCTTACACCTTAAGTAATTTAGACTCCTAAAATTTTAGCTTGCTCCTCCCTCTTAAAGAAATTGCCGATGTAAAACTAAAAATTAAATAAATGTAAAAGTAAGATACTTTTAAAACTAGATGTAATTATAAATTATAATAATATATAAAACTATAAGTTCGTTACATTTATTACATTTGCAATATTCATACAACAAGGTCAGTGTTGCCGCCCCCCAAGCAATAATTTTCTTGTCCCTCCAAATTTAGAAGCCCAGCTACGGGCCTGAAATTAAAAATAAAGACTAAACGCCTGAAAGTGGCGCAGCGCGTGACTTTTTCCCTAAAATTCTGGGCCATATTTACATATTTGAATAGGTCACTAGATTATGCGAGTCACAAAGAAATTCAAGAAATGAAGAAACTTTTACTATCATAAAACAGTGTCAGTGCCTTATTAAATGGGATATTTTTACCATATAAGCGAAAGTGTCCGGTGATTTCAAAATTAAGTCAGTAAGGATTAAGTTAGCAAAACCTTTGTTTACATATCAAAACTAATTTAGGCATGTCATTTATTTAAAATATAATGATTTAAAGGATTTGAAGGCTCTTTTTAAAAATATTATTATTTCTTGTGTCTAAACTTAAATTAATTAGAGAAGTATTTTGTATCGAGAAAAATACTCTCTCTCTCTCTCTCTCTCTCTCTCTCTCTCTCTCTCTCTCTCTCTCTCTATATATATATAATATATATTATATATATAATATATATATATTATTATTATTAATAGAATTAATTGTAAAAGACGAACTAACTAAATTGTCAGTATTGAATAATGACAATTTAGTTGGTTCGTCTTTTAGATATATATATATATATATATATATATATATATATATATATATATATTACTAATAGAATTAATTGTAAAAGACGAACCAACTAAATTGTCAGTATTCAAAACCAACCAGCTCGCTGGGTGGAAGCAAAAAGGTAGCGATCAGAAAAAAATGGAGAAGTGTGCTCGTTTAGCTTCTGAAGAGTTTAGATAATTTGGCATTGTGAAGTTTATTATCGATTCTATGAATATTGTTATTATTAACTGTAAGTAGTATAGCTGAAAAAGGGGAGAGTGCAATAATGTTGCAAGTGATTACGTAATGTTGCAAAGGGGGTAGGGGTTGTTGCGAAGGGGGTGGGGGGTGTTGCAAAAAAAATTAAGGAAAAAAAAAGGAAAAAAGAAAAGAAAAAAAAGAGTACTGGCCTTTGTTGCCAACCGGGGTGGCAAGGGGCATGCAACTTGGAGGCGGCGTTATCCCCCAAGAGAAAGAAGGAGGAGAGAAAGGAGGAGGAGAGGTGTTCACCTGGCAGGAGCCAAGTGCATATTAAGACTTCAGCCGAGTAGGCGTTGTTTTATAGGCTCCTAATCAGCCAGTTGGCTTAGAAGGCGTAAATGGCTTGAGTTGCCAGATAGCGCCATGTATTCATTTAATTCTAATCGAAGACTGAGTTGCCAGATACCATTCTATACATTATTATAGACTCCTAATCAGCCAGTTGGCTTAGAAGACGTAAATGGCTTGAGTTGCCAAATATAACTTTTAGCATTATTATTGTATACACTATTATAGACTCCTAATCAGCCAGTTGGCTTAGAAGACGTAATTGGCTTGAGTTGCCAGATACCACTTTTTAGCAATACCATTGTATACATTATTATAGGCTCCTAATCAGGCAGTTGGCTTAGAAGGCGTAAATGGCTTGAGTTGCCAGATACCACTTTTTAGCGATACCATTGTATACATTATTATATTTCTTAAAAGTTGGTTTAGAATACCGGTAGTAGGTTTAGAAGGCGTAACATGATATAATTAAGTAAAACAACATTGCATCATTCTGTTTATTATAAATATATAGAAAATAAATATACATTTCAATAATAATTGAGGAATATGCATATAATCATAACAGTACAGGAAATATATACACACAATTATGGATATATATAAAATAAATATACATTTCAAATAGAAATAAATATACATTTCAAATAGAAATAAATATACATTTCAATAATAATAGAAATATGCATATAATCATAACAGTACAGGGGAAATATCACGCAAAATATATAAATACATTTCAATAATAGACAATATGCATATAATCATAACAGTACAGGGGAAATATCACGCAAAATATATAAATACAATTCAATAATAATAGAAATATGCATATAATCATAACAGTACAGGAGAAATATCAAGCAAAATATCTAAATACATGTCACTTTTTTTTCAAAATACTAAACTCGGTCTTAATCGAGTTTACAATTACATCATTATTGCTCTGCATTACGCAGTATATGCGGCTTAATAATATTTCACCGCTTAAAGTATAGGGAAACCTGTATTCGATATGAAGGGCTTTCATATCGTTCCTCAACTTTTCCAAAGAAGCGAAGGCTACCTTTTTAAGTGCCGAGGGATATTATCAAACTAAAGATGAAAATAGTATAAAGGACAAATTTAAAAATTCTAAAAAGAAAATATACGAGTGTTTTGGACGGTTGCACACAGATTTCACTTTCCAGGAGAAGTTGCTTGTGAACGGGGTGGATATGAAAATAAAGCTCACCCGCACGAGTCCTGAGATCTGCTTAAATCTGGATGCTGATCAAGAAGAGGGTGCAAAGCCCGTTGTGGTTCACATTATGGACACATACCTCCGCGTACGGCGAGTGAAATTAAGTTCACCAAAACAACTAGAAATTGAGAAAAATTTACTAAACGCTACAGTGAAATATCCTATTAACAGAGTGCAAATCAAACTATATACGGTTCCTGCAGGGTTGGCATCGAAGCAGATAGAAAACATTGCCATGGGAAATCTTCCTAAAAGGATATTAATCGGCATGCAGGACCATGCTTCGGTGAATGGAAAATATAAAAAGAGTGCCTTTAAATTCGAGAATTTCGGACTTAAAATATAACTCTATACGTTAATGGCACTGCTTTGGGTGGAACAATGGGTACGGACTATTCATCAGACGCTGTGTTACCTCTTTGTGCCAGAGCCTATAGTAATCTGACCCATATTGCAGGTGATTGTGATGAGCTTGGTAATGGGGTAACGCAGGAAGAATTCATTGATCAATTTAACCTTTATCCGTTTGACATTACACCTGACTTATCTGCTAGCGTAATACCCATTTAACCCCACAGCAGAGCGGAAACATCTCAGTGCGGCTGGAATTCGCCAAGCCTATAGACGCTCCTATTAGTGTACTAGTATATCTCGAATCGCAAGCCCTAATAGAAGTAAATAGATTTAGGAGCGTTATCACTGACTTTTAAAATGGATGCTAATACACTTCAGAAAGTAATGGAACGAGTCACACGTTCCAAATTTATCGGAGTGTTTGCGAAGAATGAAACATTGAGTTTGCCAAGTACGCGAGAATGCGGTAGTCTTATTGTGAACACAGATGTCATCGGTAATGAAGGGATTCACTGGATCGCTGTCTATTTTAAAAATACACAGCGCCTGTACTATTTTGATTCACTCGGTACTCAACCCTGGAGTGACCCTATTATTGTAAAATTTCTCGCTCAGTTACATATTCCCGAAATTGTATGGAACCCATTTCGCATACAAGGATATTTTACTAATGTTTGCGGAATGTACTGCGTCTCATTTCTCATGTATATGTCATGTGTAGGGCAGTCAAAAGTTGACCGAAAAAATTAAGAAAGTTGACCTTACGAATTGAAAAAATTGACTTATAAAGTTGCCTTTACTTTCAATAATAAAAACGATACTTTAATTACTTATTCTTGCTCTTCTACATCAGTTGACCGATTGTGGTAAATTATGAAGTATTTGCCGACATTTTCTGGCAAAAAATTGCGATCCTTACTTAATAAATTATTAAGTAAGGGTTTGCGTCTTTTCATTTCCCACATTTTGGTCTATACCACGCTGGTGCTTTTGGGTAGAGCGATGTTTATCCACAAAAAAGGACTGGTCATGCTTGACCACAACACAACAAATCTGACAGTATAGCTCATTTTTTCCTGAACAAATGAATTCATTAGGATATTTTGCAATTATAGCGCGCACTTTAGCAATAGAACTAACTGCAACTTTTGGCATTTTAAATATCTGAAATCAAAAGAAATCGAAATCAGTGAAATCACAAATCAGAAAAAATCACAAATCAAAAATGGTAACCAGTAACCACAATACATACCAACAACAAAACCACATCCAAAACCAGAACGGACATAACTGAATAAGACAAATACGAGCAGCGAAGTTGCCAGTTAACCAAAAAGATGCCAATTTTTAGTTATTTTAATTATTTATTCCAAAAAATTGACTTTATTTACCTCATTGCTATTTTTTGACCTAACAGGTAAAAGTTGACTTTTGGTTGACCTATTAACTTTGGTAATATACCCCCTACAGGTGTTTTTATTGCATTTTCAGTCGTTTAAGCGAAAAGTGCCCCATAGGAAACAATTTGACTTTATTGACTTTTGACCGCCCTAGTCATGTGATAAAGAATTTATAAATTTTTTAAATTTATTTGACCCGTGTCACACTCGCCGAAACGATGAAATGGTATGCAGACAGATAAAAATCCGCTTTCCAATTGTACGTACTCGTTGTATAGTATAATGTTTTTGTTCGTATATTTGTAACGGTATATTCTGTAGTTGGTTATTGTACTGATTTCTTTCATTTAATAAATTTATGAAAATATATTGTCTTCTTATCCCAAAAAGATCGAAAAACACTTACATTATTTCGGTGTGACATTGTTGACTGATCAGTATATCCTCCGTATTCATGACACGAGATTCTTCAAAAGATTGTATAACACGTGTCAAATCCTCATCGGACCTTAAAGGAATAATGTTCATTCTTTTAAAACATATACAGAGTATACAGACAGATCCCCATTATGTGAAGATATCTTTGGTTCATTTAAGAGGAATAACATTGATTACCATAACAAATTTCGATTTTAGCATAATGGAGATAAGAGGTAAATCCAAATAACATTGATTGACATAAAAAAATTTTGCCGAGTATCTATTTTACGAGATACTACAGCCCATCCATATATATATATAAATCGAATTATAGACACTTACATTTCTATGGTAGTCCCTTGCGTCGGATTGTAAGGAGCGTCACTGCAAATATCTTCTACGGTTTGCGTTGGGAATAATTCATCACGGTCAATTGCGTTAAAATGACTAATTGCCGTTAATGCTGCAGTATCACTTTCTTCATACAAATCTGGGGAGACGTACAGGTCCATGGTGGAGGATGTGTGACATTGGTGACTGTTCAGTATATCCTCCGTATTCATGACACGAGATTCTTCAAAAGATTGTATAACACGTGTCAAATCCTCATCGGACCTTAAAGGAATAATGTTCATTCTTTTAAAACATATACAGAGTATTCAGACATATCCCCATTATGTGAAGTTATCTTTGGTTCATTTAAGAGGAATAACATTGATTGCCATAAAAATTTCGATTTTAGCATAATGGGGTAAGAAGTAAAACCAAATAACATTGATTGCCATAAAAAAAATTTGCCGAGTATCTATTTGACGAGATACTACAACTCTCCATATATATAAATCGAATTATAAACACTTACATTTCTATGGTAGTCCCTTGCGTCGGATTGTAAGGAGCGTCACTGCAAATATCTTCTACGGTTTGCGTTGGGAATAATTCATCACGGTCAGTTGCGTTAAAAAGACTAATTGCCGTTAATGCTGCAGTATCACTTTCTTCATACAAATCTGGGGAGACGTACAGGTCCATGGTGGAGGGAATGATTATATTATTCACTGACGCGAAAATAGCTACTGTTACTCCCAACTGAAAAATATCCCCTTTTATATGCACAATCGCCAAGCTCCGCCCCAAAAGACCAGATGTTCGTAGTGATTGGCTGCCGATGTAGCTGGGTGGAGCTATGATGTGTACCAATCCGCTATAATGGGACCGGACGAGTAACATATATATAAAATCGTGTTTCTTGTGAATAAATTATAGACACTTACATTTCTATGGTAGTCCCTTATATTATATTTTTATTTTTACTTACAAGTTATTAGTATTGTTTTCACAAATTCTTGTGTTAACATAATTTCAATTGTTAACTTATTTTATAATAAAGAAATTATAAATATAGCCTAATTATATTTTTAAAAAAGCATTCAGTTTCCACGTTAAACTGTGGGTCTAAGGCGGAGTGAAAACCTTTCCAATTCGGCACAAACTCTGCCATTTTAAGGGTGGTTTAACTGCAGTACTATAAATATTATAGTTTAAATGAAGAGGCTAACTAAACACCATAAATAAACACTAAAATAAAATTAAATGTTATAATATGAAAAAATAAATAATATATATATATATATATTTACATATACCTATCATAAGATGTTTAAAAGAATGTATATATATAATTATAGTAAACTTACGTCAAGATAAACTAGTTACCCATAAAAACCTAATTGTTTTTCTATAATTCTGTTTTCTATGGTTGGTTGAATTATGTGTAGGCTAACTACGTTATTTGTTTCGTCTCCGAAAAGTTTAACTTTAACTTCAAGTTTAATGAAGTTCAAGTTAATGTTATATTTGTTTCTAATCGTTAAACACTATATACATCTATTGTAAAACACTATATACATCTATACATCTATAGTGAAACACTATATATATCTATTTATCTATCTTAAAAAATTATAAAATATTTATCGTTTAATTTTGCTCATGTTGTTTGCAAAGTAAATAAATTCAAACTTGTTTTAAATAAAGAAAAAATTAATATATATATATATATATATATATATATATATTTATATATTATATATATATATATATAATATTATATACATATACATATCACAAGATGTTTAAAAGACTGTGTATATATATAATTATAGTAAACTTATGTCAAGATAAACTAGTTATCCATAAAAACCTAATTGTTTTTCTATAATTCTGTTTTCTATGGTTGGTTGAATTATGTGTAGGCTAACTACGTTATTTGTTTCGTCTCCGAAAAGTTTAACTTTAACTTCAAGTTTAATGAAGTTCAAGTTAGTGTTATATTTGTTTCTAATCGTTAAACACTATATACATCTATTGTAAAACACTATATACATCTATACCTTATAGTGAAACACTATATATTATATCTATTTATCTATCTTAAAAAATTATAAATATTTATCGTTTAATTTTGCTCATGTTGTTTGCAAAGTAAATACATTCAAACTTGTTTTAAATAAAGAAAAAATTAATATATATAATATATATATATATATATATATATATATATATATATATATATCACAAGATGTTTAAAAGACTGTATATATATAATTATAGTAAACATATGTCAAGATAAACTAGTTATCCATAAAAACCTAATTGTTTTTCTATAATTCTGTTTTCTATGGTTGGTTGAATTATGTGTAGGCTAACTACGTTATTTGTTTCGTCTCCGAAAAGTTTAACTTTAACTTCAAGTTTAATGAAGTTCAAGTTAATGTTATATTTGTTTCTAATCGTTAAACACTATATACATCTATTGTAAAACACTATATACATCTATATATCTATAAAAATTAAGTGTGTAAAAATTATTTATTTAATAAACAGAATTTAATTGGATTCATCTACCGTCATATAAATATATATTGTGGTACACTATTTAAATGGATGATTAATATATGGTTTTTGTTATCTGGAATACATGGCGCTATCTGGAATACATGGTGCGATCTGGCAACTCAGCACCCGAATACATGGCATGATCTGGCAACTCAGTAACTGCATACATGGTGCGATCTGGCAACTCAGCAACTGAATACACGGCGTGATCTGGCAACTCAGCAACTGAATACATGGCGCTATCTGGCAACTCAGCCAGAATAGAGGTTTATAAAAGACCGAGAGACGACTGACGGAGTCATTCAAGCTCGGCTCCCAGCCGAGGAAGGACCTCTGGTCCTTCTCTTTCTGGCCCTTTGGGAAAACCCTTTAGAGGCCTCTTAGGTTAGGTAAACGAAAATAACTTGGGGGAGAACTCCGCCTCCAAGTTGCATGCCTTGCAATCAAAGGCAACTACTCTCTCTCTCTCTCTCCTCTCCTTCAGGTGTACCCCTCCCCCCTTGGCTCAGCCAACTGACTGATTCAGCCAACTGGCTGATTAGGAGCCTATAAAACAACGCCTACTCGGCTGAAGTCTTAATATGCACTTGGCTCCTGCCAGGTGAACACCTCTCCTCCTTTCTCTCCTCCTTTCTCTCCTTTCTGGCCCTTTGGGGGGAATAGCTTGGGGGAGAACTCCGCCTCCAAGTTGCATGCCCCTTGCAACTCCGGTTGGCAACAAAGGCCAGTACTCTTTTTTTTCTTTTTTTTTCTTTTTTCCCCTTTTTTGCAACATCCCCACCCCCTTTGCAACAACCCCCACCCCTTGTAACATTGCAACATTGCATAATAACCTGCAACATTCTTGCACTCTCCCCTTTTGCGGCTATACTACTAATGTAACTTAGGATTCACAAGTTTATTTATCTACATCTCAATCTGTGTTTATACAAACTTTAAAGAACTAGTGTTAACTCCACTTCGTTTGAATTAAGACAAGTTTTTCTTTAATAAAATACTATTAACAAGACCAACTTAAAAATTCTGAATATCCAAGACAATAGGATTGAAGGAATGTAAAAAGCCTTTTTTCCAGACCATGAAATGGTAAATCTCCTTTAAAATTAATGTTATAATGTTGTACAATTTCAATTGTAGTTAACCAAGACGAGTGCATTACCAGTCACAAAGTAGGTATGGCAACGGTAGATGGTCTCCCATCCAACTACTGTCCAGACCTAACGTCGCTTAACAACGCTGAGAGAGAGAGAGAGAGAGAGAGAGTGGATTGCGTTTTCAAAAATGTAAATGTTTTAGACTTAATTTGAGGAAAACGGTTTTTTAAAAACCCTCACAATATCATCAATTAGTAAATTTTAGGCTTTTTAGAAATTTAATATCTGGGCGAAACTCATCTTCAAACGTTTGCGTACAATTGGCAAGTCATAGGTACAAAATTACTAAAACCTGACAATATACGTATATATATATATATATATATATAGTCGTTTGTTGTAACTTTAAGCTATTAGATATACATAAAGGGCTTTCTATCGCATTATCACAGACGTTTATCTTAGAACCTCGTTAGCGTCCTTATTATTATTCTTATTATTATTATTATTATTATTATTCTATTTGTTTTAGTGTTTCAAGGAACAATTTACATACCTTTATTAGTGGAAGTCTCGTGATGGAAAATAATGCTATTTTTTCATTCTGATAGACAATATCGATTTTGGTAAGTTTTTAAAATTTTTATGTGTGGCTGAGAGAGTGAGATTTATAGGTCATGATCAGTGAAAAAGATTAATTAAAACCTGGCGAATGGGTAGAAAGAGGAGAAAAATAATGAAAAAAAATTTGGTGTCATTAAGATCCACTCTGTATATGTAGCCGTTCAACTTAACAGTTCAAACGTCTTATGGAGGTATAATTGTAACGTCTTGTAGTCAATGAATGAGCGTTTGAAGTCTGTCATTTGATCTTTTATAATTCTTTTCAGAACTCGTTAAAAATCATTCACGTTAAAAGTAAATGGGGAAACTAACAACTCTTGAACAGATAAGGAGACAATGATACAGTTTACATGCCTTCCCAGCTCTTAATAGCCGATACTGATAAATGTTACTAATTTTGTGCATCAGAGTTGAGATGCCTATGTAACTATGGTTCTGGCGAGATGTTTTTGGCTTATTATTAATTAGGCAAAACCGTGTACAATAAATGGTTCGTCTCTGGTCTGACTATTGAAGATAGCTTTCTTTTTTTATTCTATTGAAACGTTGAGAGAGTTCCAGTCAATATTTCTTTTTTTTGTCTTCGATCCTAACCATCTCTTGTAAATAAGAATTAGACTACCTTTATTTCACTCAGGTGCATTTTATTTGTTTAAACCAAATTAATTTTGAAATGCCTAATATAAATTTTATTTTATTCACACTTAAATAAATGTTACAGTAAACTGCGTTGATAGGTAAATATAATTAACACTACAAATCATCTTTTAATAGTGTTCGCCAACTATCACAGAAATTAAGGTGTTGTAAGTTGTTAGTGTGGACAGGCGAGACATTATTCAAATGTTTGTGGAGGAGGGAGAATGGGGATCGGGAGGGTGGGGTGGGGGGAAGTTAATCATTTAAGACGTGGAAAGGTCCGAACTCAAATCCCCCAAAGGTGGAAGAAAAGGTTTTCAGCTGGATTGCTGGGGGAGAGAGCGACGTGGGGTAAAGGGGACACTATATGTATATTAGGGTGGCCCAAAAAAATGAAAGTTGAAAATATCTTTCTCCACAAGGCCATCCGTGTTCCATATCAAAATGAAAGAACTCATGCCAAAAATTAGACAGATCATACAATATTTAGAGGTCTCGACCAATTCCTATATTTTTAGGATTTGAAACAAAAATACAATGTTTATTTCAAAATTTAAAGTCAACAGCACAGAGCACAGGTTATGCAAACATATACTAGAACACACATGTCATAGCAGTTAATACGACTGCACTAAATCCTTGTATATCAACCAAACAACGTCACACCCGTTACTTTTTCTTCGTCAAAGCCAACTTCGTCGGAACTGGCAATCTTTTTCGGTGGCTGGCGACGAGTCGCAGTAGGTATCGTTTCTGGGTCTCGTCTTTCGTCAGCGCGGTGTAGGACTGAATAAGAGCGACTCCTCGTTCGGCACAGTCGTTGACGACCTTGAGGAGCCTGCACTTAGCCTTAAGTAACTGGTAAATGGGGTCTGTCAGCCAGAGAGAGAGAGGTTTTGACAAGAATGTCTTGGCTTCATCTTGTCCTTTCATGGAGAGCATATCGAATATCTTCAAAGACCGGCTCGTGATGTACGACGCCAATGAAGAACGATGATCGAACACAGTCCCGTCCAGATGTCTCAAGAGTTTTTGGTTTGAGGGACGTAAGAAGTTGTCAACCATAGCTGCTTTGGTGATCTCGTCGACGCGATCGTCGAAGAGGGCGAAAGGCGCGAGGTGCTCAGAGAAGTACCACAAATGGCGATAGAAGGCCTTAACAGCCGCCTCCCTGATGGCACGGTCAGGATATTCATGAAGGAGAGCAATTAGGTTTAAGTCGTTGAGGGGGGGCCCTCTCTGGGAGAGGGGCCTCGTGCCAGTAGCGAGCGTAAATAAGAGAAACGAAGAGGCAAATCTTTGTGACGCCAGCTGTCTCGTTGGCCGTCAACTTAATCTGGCTCCTGAAAAGGAAGATCTTCAGCGAGTATATTGCCTTAGCCATCCACCGTGCGTTGTGCATAGCGCCTGGCGCACGAAAGGACGGTTCTCCGTCGGAGGATACCCCTAGGAATATATGACAGAGCTGAAGCAACTCTCCATAGTCATCCCGTGGGAGCTGGCTCTTGACTGCCTCCGAGTAAAATGACATCATCTCCTCTCGTAGGCCATCCGGCATGCCAACGAAGAGCTCGTCTCCAGCAGAACGGAAATCAACTATATTAATATCAGGCCAGGTCTTCTGGAAGCGTTTGAAGATTCCCATTTCAGGCCCACCGGTTGGTGTCAGGGCGACAGAAAATACGGCCGACAACATTACCTCGAACACGTGATGATGGCACACGATCCAAATGAGCTCCTTGTCCAGAGCCTTCTCAATTAGGGTGCACGCGCCCATATTCAGCCCAGTATTGGTTGCCGTCGTATCGAAGACTAGTCCCTGGATCATGGGTTTGAGGTTCCATTCCTCTAGCGTTTGGACACATGCATTGCACTGCTCCTCTCCCGTGCCGCGGCCGATCTTAGGGACGGCAAAAAGTTGCTCTGTTTCACCACCAGTCACCAAGATGGCGACGCGATCCACAAGCTCTTTATTGCCAGTGTTGGTTTACGTCGTCGTCGTCGTTGGCCTAGGCAAGCTACGGCTTGGGACCGTAGCGCATCTATCCGGTATAGGTTAACCTGGATGATGTAGCCATAAGCACTGCCGCTAGTTAAGTGCCAACCAGTGATTATCTCACTAGCCGTATTGAGTCCGTTAGGCGAAACTACGACAGTACCAAGGTGGAAATATAACCTTTGGTTTTCTATTATTTATTTGTAAAATGGACATGGCATTAGATTAAAATAAATATTTGAATATAAATAATTAACTGACAATTGTGATATATAATTAATTATGTTTACATACAATAAAATAATATAGTATACATAAAATTAGTATTAATGTGGTTCACAATTGAATTATAATGGGGTAACTAATTTAAAATGAATTTATACTATTCCGAAATTCAAGACGGTAAAATTAACATTTATCTTGAAACTAAAATAAGAGTATTCACTAACACTCCCCCACCAGAGAGGAAGTTCAAAGAGTTCCGAACGACACTGATTTCCTCTGGACCTTTTTGGTAGCTACATGTACCTCACTTAAGGTTGATTCCAAAAACGCAGGCTTAAGACGATCGATAGAAACCTTGTCGACCTTGGAACCGCGCTGGATGAGGAATGATTTGCGCGTACGTCGGAGAACTTCATAGGTCCGTCATATGGACATTGGAGAGGCCGTTTTGGGACAGGTACACGAACGAAAACGTGGGTGCAAGACTGGAGGGCTGGGGAAATAAAGATGTTCGTTGGCTAGTCAATCGAGGGGGAACGGCTGAAGGGACTGCATGTGAGAGGAAAGTGTTTGAGCGAATTCCGTAGGATCGCATGACTTATCCCCTGCAGTGAAGTAGCCACCTGGTAGCCGCAGTGTTGTTCCATAGACTAGTTCAGCCGCTGTAGTCTTCAGATCACTCTTAAATGCAGAGCGAATACCAAGCAACACGAGTGGAAGCTTATCCATCCAATGGGAGTCTTCGTGACACATAAGGGATGACTTCAGCTGGCGATGGAAGCGTTCGACGAGGCCGTTAGCTTGCGGATGATACGCACAGGTATGCGCATGTACTGTACCCAACAGCTGGTAAACTTCTTCCAAAGCGAAGACTCAAATTGGCGACCTTGGTCAGTGATGACTTTTGTCGGCAATCCAAATCTTGATACCCATCCATGAAGAAAGGCTCTTGCAACAGTTTCCGCTTGGATATCAGGAAGTGGGATGGCTTCAGGCCATCTGGAAAAGCGGTCGAGACAGGTGAGCAGATAACGTTGGCCTTGAATCACTGGAAGAGGGCCAACAATGTCTACATGAATTACCTCAAATCGCTGGGATGGGGCGGAAATGCGTCAAAGGGGGACCTGGTGTGCCTTTGGACTTTGGCACGCTGGCAGGCAAGGCACGTTTTGGTCCAATGTTTGACATCCTTCCGCATCGAGGGCCAAACAAAGCGAGAGGTAACCAGGTGTTGCGAAGCACGGATACCAGGATGGGAGGGCTTATGAAGATCCGTGAAGACTGCTTTTCTGTGACATGGAGGGACATAAGGGCGAATAGCAGCTGTTGATACGTCGCATAGAGGGGCACAGACAATCCTGGCATACTCATTTTCTTGAGGAAAGTGAGTGAGTGGAGTCTTCTCTGAGCAGGTCTTGTAGTTCCGTATCCTTATCTTGATCCTGTGCAATAGCATTCCACAGTGTAGAGCTGAAGGTAACAGAAGTATCTCTATTCTTGAAAGTGCATCCGCTGGAGTGTTCAAGACACCTTTGATGTGGCGGATATCTGTGGTAAATTGCGAGATATAATCGAGTTGCCTGATGACTCTGGGAGAGTGGTTTACAGCTGTTTTTATTGAAGACAGTGACCAAAGGTTTGTGGTCGGTAAAAACACAAAACTCTCGGCCTTCAAGGAAATGTTGAAAATGCTTCACGTTTAAGTAAATAGCAAGAATTCACGTCCGAAAGCACTATAACGCGTTTGGGCTGGCTGCAGCTTTTTCGAGTAAAACGCGATGGGTGCTTGTTTGACCGTTAATGGTTTGTTCCAACACTCCACGATCGCAACATCTGAGGCATCGACCGTCAGAGTTAAGGGGGCATCACTGATAGGAAATGACAGAGACAATGCACTATTGATAGCATTTTTGGCATTGTCGAACGCCTGTAACTATCGCTACACCATAACAATTTCGTTACCTTGCGTTTGTGTGTGATCATAGCGTGTAGAGGAGCAAGAACACTGGCACAGTTTTTAATGAACTTGTGGTAATAATTTACCAAACCTAGAACCGACGTAACTCACGCTGATTACTTGGCATAGGGTAATTTTTTATCACTTCACACTTGTCCTGAAGGGGGTAATTCCGTGCTGCGAAATCGTGTGACCAAGAATTCCAAGGTTGGCTGTGCAAACACACACTTAGATGCATTAATAGTAACACCGTATTGTTCTAAGCGTTGAAAGAGGAGTGAAAGATGTTCCTTATGTTCCTCTTCCGTTGAGCTGGCCACAAGCAAATCATCGATGTAGGCATAAACAAAGTCTAAGCCTCTGGTGACCTCATCTATAAACCTCTGAAAGGTTTGCGCAGCATTCCGTAGCCCGAACGGCATCTTCACAAATTCGAATAACCCAAATGGTGTACAAACTGCAGTCTTGGGAATATCCGAAGGCTCTACGGGAATGTGGTGGAAAGCCTTAACGAGATCTATTTTACTGAAGATAGATTTGCCGTGGAGAAGAGAATAAAGTCTTGGACATTTGGTACCGGATATCGGTCCGGGATGGTTGTCGAATTCAAAAATCGGTAATCCCCACATGGTCTCCAGTCCTCCTGACTTCTTCTGGACCAGGTGTAGGGGAGAGGACCACTGCTTTTGGAAGGTCTTATTATCCCAAGATCCAGCATAAGCTGGAATTCCGATTTGGCAGCTTTCAGTTTGTCCGGGGCAAGACGTCTGGGTTTTGCAAACACAGGGGGACCTTTTGTTGTAATGTGATGGTAATGGTGTGCTTAATGGTATCACCCATCTGCATTGGTTGAAGAATTCCTGGATATCGCTGGAAAAGGCACTGGTACATGGAATTAGGGGGAACGAGGGAAAGTGCAGAGTTCGAGGCGTCCGGAAGGGCAACCTGTTTGGCAAGAACAGAAAGCAGTGTGGCCTGGTCGCATAAGCGTCGCTTGTCAAGATCCACCAGGAGTTTGAAATGCTGGAGGAAGTCATCGCCGATTATGGGATGCCGCACTTGAGCACAGATGAAAATCCACTTGAAGGATCGTGAAGGCCCAAGTTTAATTCACGCGACTGAGTACCGTACGTGGGTATGCGTGAACCGTTAGCAGCGTATAGAGGCGGAGATTCCGAGTGCGTATGACCAGATTTTTGAGGGAATACTGACTGACGCTCCGGTATCGACCAAGAAATTGATACCAGAGTTCCTGTCCTTTATGAATAACAGGTTGGCAGTGCGAGTACTAGACGCCATTAGGACTCGCTGCTGGGTTTTCCGACGAAAAATTGCAAGGGGAGATGCACTTCCTAGCCTTCTTTCCAAATTTGGCGTGGTAGAAGCAGATCTTCCCGGACTCGAACGATGCCTCTTCGTAAATCTTGACCGAGAATGGCTTCTTTGCCGTTGATTTTGTAGCAGAGAACAAACGTGGTTGAGTTGTTGACTTAACTCTTCCACTTTCCAACTCCAGTTCCGATTGTGTGTTCACGTTGTTTGACCGGAGCTGGTGTCAATCTCCACTACTTTGTCGGCAGTTTCTGCTAGTTTATCAACTGGAGTAGCAGGATCCTAGTGGCCAAGACACGCTGAGCTGATGGAGGAAGTTTCTGCAAAACACTGTCTTAAAGATGTCCTTATCGAAGGTTTGTGCGCGTTCGCCTAGAGCGCACTGCATAGCCCTCAGCATTTGAGTGTGGCTTACGGTCTCCAAGTTCTTCTTTTGAGATTAACTGATGTAGTTTCTCACGCTCGGAGACAGTGGTGCGGCACAGGATGGCAGACTTCAGATCGTTGTATGGGTCTTCCTCGTGAAGTACACACGATTACGTCACGGACTTCAGAGATGATGCTCGCTGGTAGAGAGGCAAAACATGATCGTATTTCGTCCTGCTAGCGTGATCCTTCCCAAGTTGAATTGTGATTCCACTTGGTGGAACCAAATAATGGATCACCCGGCCAGAAGACGGGGAGCTTTACGCTCAAGTGGGGAGATGGCACCAGCGTCGTCAGGCATCTTCTCCTATGCTTGCTGACGTACAAGCAAGACGACAAGTTCCCAACGAAGGAGTGGAGGTTGAGACGAGCGCAGGCACAGAGCGCACGGGCAGGGGTGAGGGGCAGAGGGCACGAGCGACATTACAGTCTGGTCCTAGTCGCTCGGGTGAAGGGGGTGGTGGGCACGAACGACGTTACAGTCTGGTCCTAGTCGTTCGGGTGAAGGGGGTGATGGGCACGAACGACATTACAGTCTAATCCTAGTCGTTCGGGTAAAAGGGGTATCCAGCTCCGGGGTCACAATTGGTTGGTTTACGTCGTCGTCGTCGTTGGCCTAGGCAAGCTACGGCTTGGGACCGTAGCGCATCTATCCGGTATAGGTTACCTGGATGATGTAGCCATAAGCACTGCCGCTAGTTAAGTGCCAACCAGTGATTATCTCACTAGCCGTATTGAGTCCGTTAGGCGAAACTACGACAGTACCAAAGGTGAAAATATAACCTTTGGTTTTCTATTATTTATTTGTAAAATGGACATGGCATTAGATTAAAATAAATATTTGAATATAAATAATTAACTGACAATTGTGATATATAATTAATTATGTTTTACATACAATAAATAATATAGTATACATAAAATTAGTATTAATGTGGTTCACAATTGAATTATAATGGGGTAACTATTTAAATGATTTATACTATTCCGAAATTCAGACGGTAAAATTAACATTTATCTTGAAACTAAAATAAGAGTATTCACTACACCAGCGATATCTGGAAGCAGTTTACCGTCCCAGTGGAGAAGCAGTGGGCTGTCCGGCGAGAAAACAGCCTGTTGAGCAGTTGCGACCGCCTCACGAGTGGTGACCCGTGCTCGCTGAATGGTGTTCCGGGATAGCGCCACAGACTCCAGGCCATGACCGAGCGCTTGCGTGACGGCTCCTACGACGAACATGGCAGCGCGGTCAGGGAGTTTCACTCGGTCGAGCGCGACGGCTACTTCCTTGGTCACAATGGTCTACTTCGATTTCTTATTCCTTGGCTAATCTTGACTGGATGTTGACGGAGCTTGGAAATCATCTTCGGACTCCGTCGGTGTGGAGGAGCTACAGATGTCAGCAATGGCGGAACTAGACGGAACAGCCGTATTCGCCTGTTGAGCGCTCAACATACTTTTTTCCTTTCTAGCACTGGCCTGATCACTCCTGAGGCGCTTGCGAGTCTCCTTGTTCGTCAAGGTCTTGTCGATCCCGGACATACTCGCGCTCGAGGGATCCTGCTGTTGCATCCGCAGGAACTGTTTGTCTTCTTCGTCTGTCATAATACTGAGGGCGTCTTTTCGTGAGATGTCAAATAGTTTGGTGAGATTCTCCTTGAATTTTCTTTCCTTGATTCGGCACCAGTCTTTCGGTTTCAATCGGTTTTTCTTCAACCCACAATATTTTTCATAGAGCTTCCGAAGCTTGCGCACGCCGGAGTCCACCCGCTGGGTCAGAATTCGTGCCTTGTCCCAGATTGTCAGCGCTCTGTCTATGGTGGCCTTAGCACTGTCACTGATTGTGGATCCCTTCTGGTGGTGAAACATGAAGTTCCTGAGAATAGCCCCGTTTGTTGGCAGGCCAAATCCCAAGATGTCCGTGTCCAGCTTACCCAGGAGCCAAACTTTCGGACTGCTTCTTGTCGTTGTCATGGTCTTGGCCTGTGGAATGGAAAATAAAATGGAAATTAGAGTTAAAGAACCTATACATATGTTTAATGTAGAATATATAACAAACAATTTTAACAATTTTAATAAACTTTTATAATTTTTTATTTTTTGTTTAATTTTTAACAATTTTAATAAACAATTCATTGTTCCAAATTGCTTATCAAGGTCAGTGCAGTAAATAAATGACAGAAAAACTAAGCATAGTGTCCGCCACTCACTGGTGAAAAGTTTAACTTGCCTTATTGGTGTGATTCACTGCGCGGCGTAACCCAGATGGCAGGAACACAACAAAAACACGTCTACACCTGCCGAGACTTGGCGACCAACTGAGCTAGCGGGAAGAGTGCATTGCTATCATATAGTGATTCTTTGGATATATATATTAACCCATTAAGTGCTGATGGTGCAGAAATGCTACACCAAATTAATTTGATTGTTACTCGGTAGATATTTTTCTTACCGAAAATATCTTTTAAATTTATGTAAATACATTATATACACTAAATATTCAGAGGAAAGAAATTAGAGAAAAATAATTTTAAATGTTATTAGTAATTATCCAAAATTTATCCTTTTATTCGCAATTTCACACATGTTTTGATTTCCGTTTTGGCGCTATTTTATACAACAGATTTTGAACGACCTTGTCAGTTGTTGAGGTTAGAGTGCCGGGGAAGGTTGTACTCGGAGTTATTCTAAAGTTTCATGAAAATCAGTGAATTATTACAACATAAACATCGCTGGTGCAGATCTGCACCGTTAGCGGAAAACCAGATACACCTTACTTTTTAGGTAAGTGCTGTCAGTTCTTTAAATTTCATTTATTTTATGGCCACTATTACATTTTTATTATGCAATAATATAATAGTTATTAGCGATATAGACGATCACTAGACACGGGAGAAATACAGGGCATCCTGAAGAGCGCGAGCATAGTCCCAATATATAAAGGAGATCGACCCGAGGCCAAAAACTGTAGGCCAGTATCGTTTACATCTCATCTCACTAAAATATTTGAAAGAATAGTTAGACAGAAAATCTATGACTTTTTTGGAAACAGAAAAATTAAATGATAACCAACATGGATTTTGGTCAGGCAGATCATGCCTATCACAACTAATGGAACACCACAACATTATTGATGCACTTGAAAGTAATGAAAACTATGATGTAATATACACAGACTTTGCCAAAGCGTTCAACAAGCGTTGACCATGGAATCATAATACATAAACTGAAATGTTTGGGGATAACAGGAAAAGTAGGGAAATGGATATATAATTTCCTTAGTGGCGGCGGCAAGTCGTTACAGTGCAAGGAATATCTTCATCAGAATCAGAGGTCCTCAGCTCAGCACCACAAGGAACAGTATTAGCTCCACTACTGTTCATAATCATGCTAACTGACATAGATGAGGACGTTACCAGAGACAGCACAGTAACATCCTTTGCCGATGACACAAAGATCAGTAGAAAAATAAGAAACCTAGAGGATATAGGATCTCTACAAACCGACATGAACAGAATCTACAAATGGGCGGAAGACAACAATATGAAGTTTAACACTAAGAAATTTGAACTGTTACGGTACGGAAAAGGGAGGACCTAAAATCCATGGAATGCAAAAAAAGATTAGACCCCTGGCACAGAACAATCCCCATGAGCCGGGTGTACCTGGCTATATGAGGTGGAGAGTACAAGAAGCCAACTCACTACGTCACCATGCCAACTCGAGAGGAGGGGTGACAAACTTGACCTTCGTGAAATGAGGAATCATCGCACGGAACATTTGAAAGGTTGAAAAGTATATATATATATATATATATATATATATATATATATATATGTAGAGGAACAGAAAACTACAAACAGAAAACAGACAAAGAACAGCCATATAAATTCTTTTCACCGCCATTTCTCAAACATCCTTAGAAGACACACGTGGTGTCAAGGAATAAACTTAGAAGACACGCGGTTTCAAGTAATAAAAGAAAAACAATGACGCTAGCCTCGAACCGCGGAATTCGAATGTTCCTAAGGTTATATAAGGCGCAGTTTACTGACATTCATTCTCACTTCTTTCGTGCGTCCACTCATAAGTCAACTCTACACGCAGTCTCCCTGCATCAGCTTTAGCCGGCACCAGACCAAGGCTCACTTCAACATATTTTATTCAAGAAACGAAGCATCACTTGAAGTGAACTACCAATCCTTCCCGCAACAAACCACACACCCGCAGTAGGCGTTTCCCTTGGCCTCTTCATAACACCTCAACCGGTTACCAATCATCCTCGAGAGCACCGGCAAAGTTCAACGCTACGAGAAAACATCCTCAAGGAGGATACAGTACGTGAACTTCTACGAAGCTACGAGCCCAAATCACTTCACCTTGGTTCAGCGTCGCCGCTTTACGGAAAGCGGCCGTCAACGAGAATCCAATAGGCCCGTGAACACTTCACCGTGAAGACCTCGACTTGCAGAACAACGCACGTCAACTTCACCTCGGGCCTACCGTCTACAAGGTCAACCTTCAAGTATCTCTTCATCTACAGAGGTATTCGGCATCTCGGACCTACAGTCTACAAGTCAACCTGCAAGTATCTAGTTCGTCCAGAGGTATTCAGGATCGGTAAGCCTACCCCTTTTTTTACCTCGTCTTAAACAATAACGCAAAGCCTACATCAGTGTACCGCAGAAGCGTAGTCTATAATCGCAAAGTGTTTTACAAATCGTTCGAACTGACTTTCGTTAAAAACACAGTAGGCCTATTTCATAATTCAAGTGTCATTACAATATTTGATTGTGCATCAGACTAATTCTCTGATACAAACCCGCACCAGATTTATTTCCTATGCCCAGTTCAAGTGTCATTTCCAATACCGTAATCGTGAATTGTATCATCCTGCTATTGTGTTCTTTCATGTATCCATCGATATTTTGCATCCACTTATTTATGTGATTTATTTAAGCATTCCATTATTGACGGCCGAATCCACTTACCGTGTACAAAACGCACGTGCATTCTTAATATCATTACTAGGCCCATTCAATGTTCCATTTATGCGTAACTCTAGCCTGCGTCACCTATTCAGTGTACTAAACGCACGTGCATTCTTTATCATTACTAGGCCCATTCAATGTTCCATTTGTGCGTAACTCTAGCTACCTAAATGAAGGTCTAATCTATTTACAGTGTACTAAACGCACGTGCATTCTTTGTCATTACTAAGCCCGTTCCATGTTCATCTATTCATGACCTTTAGCCTACATAATCAGTGTTACATATTCTATTCAGTGTACCAAAACGTACGTGCATAATTTTTAATATCACTAGGTTTCATATTTTATGTTGTGTTCCATTTTTGCATGCCATTAGCCTAACATAAATGAATGCATTACTAGATCATTAAACTCTTATTGGCTAAGCTCAATGTCATCTTAGCATCATATAAAGGCCGTTAAATAATTGTTATCCACTATAATTATTGTCAATCATTTGTTATTCACTATGAACAAATAACTGATTTATTTTCTTAATTAAATACAAAACAATAAGGTGCTTTTTTATAACCTTAACAATATTTGCTTGGGTGTAATCCAAGCTGGTGACCTCGAAGCAATTCGTATCACTCAGAAATATTATAGTAGGCCTACTCCATTAGCCACTTTCAACCGGTGATACTGTAGGACATCATAAATTGCTAACCCAGCATGTCATTATAACAATCAATTTGCGTCAATTAATTACAAACAATAAATTAATCATTATCACCTCAAACGGCTAAAAGTTTAGGCCCACTCTATATATATGCAGAAAAGAGGGACCAAGGCAGAAAGCCCACAAAAGTGCCCACCCTTATAGAAAAAAAGAAGCCGAAATTAAGGTCCAGAAAAATGCTTTTTTCTTTTAATTTAAAAAAAATTGTGGAATATATATAGTAGAAACAAGATGCAGTTACAACTTCATACAGAAAGTGGGTTAGTGAGTTAGCATTCCGATGTGTCTGTTGCTTGAGGCAAATTATAAAATGAAAGTAAATGTGTATATAGATTTCTCTAATTTATGTAATTTGATTGTATTATTAAATAAAAACAAACGTCTATAGATGTTTTATTACACAAATATTTCTATGCTTATTTAATAATACAATAAAAGTTAAAGGCATACGAGATTAAGGTGTGTGTGTGTGTGTGTGTGCGTGCGCGGTTGGTATCGCCTCCGGCTAACAACTACCGCTATTTGTGATGTAGGTCAGCTCGAATACTCGCATATGTAGAGTGTAGACACTTTCTTTTTTATTCAATAGGAGAGGAGAAATTCATTTTACTCACCTTATATACAGAGGATTGACAAAAGTAAGTAGACACTTTCGGTTTGGCTTTAGAGTGAAACACTGTACTGACATCTTGTACTTTAGGACGGCGTCCTTTAGCATATAAATACACATGTCACGTAGCAATGTATATTTCTGTTTTTGAACCATCTTAGACCTACAGTTTAACATGGAATCCGAAACATGGTACGGAATCCATCACTAAAATGTTTTATTTTTATTCGTGTTGCAAAATAGCACGCGTATCTTTCGAACAAATTTTGTTGGTATTTTAATATATATATATATATATATATATAAGCACACCGGACAAAAAATTAGTCACCCCTCTCAGAATGTACCTAATAACGTGTGACGGCGCCTCTGGCCTTGATAACCGCACGAATCCGGCGAGTTTAGTATGCGGAGGTACGCCTGCTGGTTCAAATTCATCGTCACTGGAACGAGAGGGCCCATTTCGTGGTACGAAAAACATCCCCAGAACATCACGGAACCACCTCCAGCCTGAACAACACCTTCGACGCATTCAGGATTAAAGGCTTCATTGGACCTGCGATGTACTCGTCGCCTCCCATCATTGGAGAACAAACAAAAACGGGACTCATCGGACCAAATTACACGATTCCAATCTGCCGCAGTCCAGTTTTTGTGCCTCTGAGCCCATTTATAACGTGCCAAGTTGTGACTTGCTGTTAACAGCGGCCTCTTCCGTGGTACCCTGCTCCAGATGTCCATCGCATGCAGTTCTCGTCGCAATGTCCGTTCGGAAATTGGTCGCTGGAGAACCTCATTGGTTTCTTGGAGCAATTGTTCTCTGGTTTGAAAACGATTTGCAGTTACTAGACGAGAAACATGGCGGCGGCCCCTATTGTCGAGAATTGTTTTCCGGCCACAGTTACGCCGTCGATTTTCAGTTGATTGCGAACTACACCACTCTTTGTAAACTCGCTGGACAGTACGCGTTGACACACCAACAAATTGGGCTACTTCAGACATTTTGTGTCCGTGGGCTCTGCCAAACACGATGGCTCCTTTTTGCCACTGAGTAACGTCTGCCTCACGACCCATTTTGCAGACTATATCCAACACACACTTTGTTCTTCACCACCTCACGAAACAGATCTGATCCTGTGTGCTACGTCACCGCTACTTGTCACTTACCAATGCTACATCAGCGCCCTCTGTGTGACCTTGAACTTCCTACTATCGGTGCTAGTAGGGGTGACTAATTTTTTGTCCGGTGTGCTTATATATATATATTATATATATATATATATATATATATATTAATATATATACAGTGTATATATATATATATATATATATATAATATATATATATATATATATTATATATATATAGCGTTTAAAGTGTGTATTGGTATTTTTGCTTGTATATTTATTTTCTATGTCATTTGTTTTTTCATTCACTCTCTTATTGGATTAATGTACATATTGGTAATTTTTTATGAAATAATTGGAAATCGTTTTGCGTCTAAATAAACAAAAATATTGTATTGGTGTTTTATTTAATTCTTTTGCTAAGCCATTGGCAACCCATCTAAGCATTGAGATCATCTCTCTCTTGCCTTTAATATATAAATAATTAAAATATATAGTGGTAAATGGTAACCCCCTCTAAGTATTGAGATCATCTCTCTTGCCTTTAATATATAACTAATTAAAATAAATAGTGCTCCCTGGAAACTTATCTATATATAAATAAATAATTAAAATAGTGATATCTGACAACCCCCTCTATATAATTAAAATAAATAGTGGTTTCTGGCAACTCATCTATATATAAATAAATAATTAAAATAGTGGTATCTGACAACCCCTCCATATATAAATAAATAATGGTATCTGGCAACTCCCGACCCTCTATATAAAAGATGCTGGTCCCCTGAACTCGCATAATGCGTCTGGCTGCGGCCAGCCGAACACATGCTCCTTCTCTCTCTCTCTCTCTTTCTCTCTCTCTCTCTCTCTCTCTCTCTCCTTCTTAGGTTAAGGCTTACCTTCTTAGGTTAGGATACCCCTTTGGGAGGTGAGGCCGCCCCCACCTTCTCCCCGAAAGACTCTTCTCCTCCTTTCTCGCTCTAGGTTAGGTACACCGATTTCGGTAGGTGAGGCCGTACCCCTCTTCTCCCCCAAAGTTCTCCCCTTCATGCAACTTGGGGGTTCCCCCTACCCTTTTGTTGCATTCCCCTCCCCCTTGTTTCATACCCCCCTCCTCCTTCACAACATCCCCCTCCCTCCCCTTATTGCATACCACCTCTGCAGCATTACATTTTACAACATTGCATTTGCAGTCTACCCTTTTTCGCCCATGCTACTGACACTTAACCAAACATACAAGTACAATCTTACGTATACAGTGAACTTAATAAAATGTTGTAGCCCTTGTATAATACCTATTTTTGCAATGTGTTTCACAAGCTGTATGATACATGGGCACTTGCCACAGTCCATTTTGTCAGTTGTATTGTTGCCAGTTGTTAAAAATAAGGGTGCTAGTATCTGTGATAAGAATAATTATAGGCCAATAGCACTCGCCAGTATACTTTCTAAAGTGTTAGAATATGTCATTTATAATAGGATAAGTGCTTACTTGCAGTCCTATGACAATCAGTTTGGCTTCAGAGTGAAACATGGTACTGACATGTGTATTTATATGCTAAAGGAAGCCGTCCTAAAGTACAAGATTTTAAGGTAACTAATGGTGTTAGGCAAGTGGGTATATTATCACCCTATCTTTTTTGTATTTACATGGATGACCTTACCAATGAACTAAAAACTGCACGTACTGGCTGTGTCATTGGAAAGGAAAAAATTAATCATTTAATGTATGCTGATGACTTTGTTCTTCTGTCACCCTCTCCCGATGGGCTGAGAGTACCATTAGAGATATGTGAACAATATGGTGTAGAAAATGACATCACCTATAATGGGGCAGAGTTGTATTTTGATTTTTAGGTGTAATCTACTGAAACATGTATCATGTGGGTCTTTTGAAATGAATGGTCAGACACTACCTGTCAAAGACACATGTAAATACTTAGGTCATGTAATTACTCACGAGCTGCGAGATGAACTTGATATTGAGAGGCAACGTAAAAAGCTGTATGTACAGGATAACATCATGCTAGTAAGGAAATTTGGTGAGTGTGTTCAGAATCAGTGAAACTTATCTTTTTAGAACTTACTGTACTGCATTGTATACATCCCATCTGTAGTGGAACTGTACAAAAACTGCTATGAATAAACTCTCTGTTGCTGATAATAATATTTTTCGTATGCTATGTAGGGAACCAAAATGGTGCAGTGCCAGTTTTATGTTTACTACGCGTAACCTACCTACCAGCCAAATGTTAATCCGGAAGAATATATATAATTTCATTACTAGGGTCCAAAACAGCTCTAGTGTTATTGTGCAATGTCCTGTCTTCAGATACTGTGTGCCTCTCACCTATATGGCAGTCTTGGTTCAGACATCTGCTGGTTTACAATACCTTATTTTTGTAATGTAGCAAAGATTATATATGCATATTAAGTTATGTTATAATAAGATTGTATTTGTATGTTGGGTTAAATGGCTATGCTGGCCTTATTTTTGTACTTGTATGTTAGGTTAAGTGGCTATATTGGCCTTATTTTTGTGTATAATACGTAAGATTATACTTGTATGTTAGGTTAAGTGGCTATGGATTGTGAATGATCCGTAACAAAGATGTTTTGTTTGTTGTATAATTAATCATTTAAAATATACTTTCCACAAAATCATATCCGAACTTATCTTCCCATAATTCATTAGCATTTTTACTGAACTCTTTTTTTATTTTCATAATTTCTATGATTTTTTTCATTAAGCTACAATTATTTTTCTCTTACGTATACAAATTATTTTTTTCAGTTAATGATGTCTCCTGTAATAATATACTTAAAATTGTCAGATAATTAATCAAACAGTATGCCAGTATGCTAGGTTAAATGGCTATGTTGGCCTTATTTTTGTATTAAGTTCAGTGTATAATACGTAAGATTATACTTGTATGTTAGGTTAAGTGGCTATGGATTGTGAATGATCCGTAACAAAGATGTTTTGTTTGTTGTATAATTAATCATTTAAAATATACTTTCCACAAAATCATATCCGAACTTATCTTCCCATAATTCATTAGCATTTTTACTGAACTCTTTTTTTATTTTCATAATTTCTATGATTTTTTTCATTAAGCTACAATTATTTTTCTCTTACGTATACAAATTATTTTTTTCAGTTAATGATGTCTCATGGGCCCAATAGAACATGATGATAGGATGTTTGTAAAAGATCAGGATAGTGTTGCTATTTTTAATGATTATTTTAGCTCTGTTTTTACTGAAGAAAATTTAAATAACTTTGATTTTAATCCTTTAGACCCTGTAAATTCAGACGTTCTTGATTATATTCATATAAGGAAGGATGTTGTTAGGCAAGTGATTCATACATTGAAGTCAAATAAGGCTGCTGGACCTGATAATATATTTGCTAGGATTCTCAGAGAAGGGGAATAAAGCTTATCTGAGGCACTAACTATTTTGTTTGCTTGGTCACTTAATTATGCAGAAGTACCAAATGAATGGAAAAAAGCTAATGTAGTACCCATTTACAAAAAGGGTAGTAAGAAGGAGATAGGAAATTATAGGCCTGTTAGCTTAACATCAATGGTAGGAAAGATACTAGAAAGAATTATAAAGAATAATATTCAAGATCATTTGGAGAACTTTAATCTTATTTCAAGTTCACAACATGGATTTAGATCAGGAAGGTCTTGTTTGTCTAATCTCTTAGATTTTTTAGAATTTATAACTGATCAGGTAGATAATGGAAATGATGTAGGTGTTATTTATTTGGATTTTAGTAAAGCATTTGACAAGATTCCACATGAGAGACTTCTATATAAATTAAAAGCTCATGGTATATTAGGGTCAGTTTTAAATTGGGTAGAAAAATGGTTAGAAGACAGAGAACAGAGGGTAATTCTAAATGGTCATGAGTCTGGGTGGCAGAAAGTGAAAAGTGGGGTACCACAGGGATCAGTTTTGGGTCCATTACGTTTTATTTTATATCTCAATGATTTAGAGAAAGGAGTAGGTTGTAAAATTTCTAAATTTGCAGATGATACAAAAGTAGTTGCTCCAGTTACAAATATAGAGCATTCTTATAAACTGCAAAAGGATCTTGATAGATTAGTTGCTTGGGCTAGTAAATGGCAGATGGAATTCAATGTAAATGGCAGATGGAATTCAATGTAAATGGCAGATGGAATTCAATGTTCAAAAATGCAACGTCTTGCATTTTGGTAGAAGTAATGAAAACTTTAGTTATGAAGTGCAAGGGAGCTGATTGGAGGATGTTAGAAAGGAAAAGGATCTTGGCATTATAGTTTGTAGTGATCTAAAATTTTCTAAGCAGTATTTAGAGGCTAGAAACAAAGTAAATAAAATGTAAAGTATTATTAAGAGGAATGTTAGTTACAAGAGTAAGGAAGTCATTTGTAAATTATATAATTCGTATGTTAAGCCTCACTCAGAATACTGCATTCAAGCTTGGTCCCCTCACCTTAGATATGATACTGACATGCTTGAAGGTGTGCAATGTAGGGCAACCAAACTTATTCCTAACCTAAGAAGATTGGAATACAGGGATCGATTAAAGGAATTAGGTATTATGTTTAGTTTTGAGAGATGTTGTATGAGGGGAGATATGATACAGATGTTGAAAATGTTTTTAGGTTTGGATAATTTAGATGTACATAACCTTTTCTCACTAGATACTGGTGGGATAACTCGTGGGCATAATAAGAAAATTAGAAAACAGCCTTGTAGACTTGATCTATGAAAATACTTCTTCAGTCATAGATTAGTAGATTTTTGGAATGACTTGCCATATTATGTGGTATTTTTAATTTTTAGTGGTAAACAGTGCTCATTAGTAGTTAATTTTAAGAAAAATTTAAACACTTTCATGAATGAAAGAGATAGTTTGTAGATTGTATATAGTGTATATTCTTTGCTTCAGTTATATAGGCTACTATAGTGGTAGTAAATAGTTGTATATTAATTAGCTGACTTGAGTTTGACATGTTGCAAGATTTTATTATTATTAAAAAATGTAGCTCATGACTTGGATTACCTCGATAAGTCCGAGTGGCTTCATGTTTTCCAAATAAAATGTAATGTAATGTAATGTTAGTACTGGAATAAATTAAATAACAACAGAAAATTTCCTTTTATTGAACAAAAACATGCTTTGGTAAAAATTTTCTAGAGATTAATAAAACTGAAATTATTGATATAGTTGAATTATGACTTAAAATAATGCTTTAAAAAACACAGATGATCAATATTATTATCACTTAAAGATGTTCGGAGTTTTGTGATGAATAATCCTGCAGCAGAAAATACTCTTTCCGACTCTATTGAAGTTGGATGAATTGCCGCAAGAGCATTAAATAAGAGGTTTAAATTTTCTGTTCTATTACCAGTGGCTTCATAAACATTCATTTCTTTTATGATGTTCTTTACGTCGTATCTTAGGCGCAAATCTTGTTGCTCTGTGGTTCCCATTTCTTTCTGCACAACTGCTTCCAATTTTTCTTCCAAGGACTTTTGGCTTTGATTTGAAGATGAGTCAGAGGAAAAGACTTCGAGTTCTAGTGGTGTATCAAAAAACTGTTGTGGTTCATTTACATCAGCACCATCTGCCACTACGTCCGTTTCACTTTTTATGAACAGCCTGGTAAACAACTCTGGCAGTTGTTTGCTATGTTGATTTAGAAAGCAGTGAAAAATTTGGACAAGTTGAATTAAATGCTATTATTATAGGATTGTTTAAATATTTATATAATCCTACGAGCTTCTTATTACGTCTCTCTTGAAGTCTTTTCCTACTGATTGTTTTAAGGTGGTAGAAAAACAAGTTTCCTGTTTTCTCAACTCATTTACAATAAAAGCAAACACACCTTCTGCAGTGACGAATGTTGCATCTCTGCTACCAAGCTTCTCCAATCCAATTTTAACCGGTTCTAAAGATAAGATAATAACATTTATATATTCAAATTCTTCATCTGAAATATCCATGCCCTTTCTAATCCCAAGGTCAATCAATGCTTTCGAAATTGGTTTTCTTAGTTATACAAATCTTTCCAACATTACTATTAAACTATTCCATCTTATTTGTGAATCGAGTTGTAGATGTTCTTTGTTATGCTCAAGTCTTGCATATTTTTGTAAGATTTCGTTTTTTAGGAGGAGTTTCTAGAAAGAACGAACTTAAAGCGATAAGATAGTTACCCATTAGTCATTACCCAATCAATTTTCAGTTTTATTTTTCAGTAGGAAGAAAATGATATTATTTCACCCCATATTCAAGCGAAAATGGTTTTCAAAGTTTAAAAAACAGGTGAACGAAAACTTCAATTATGAAAAGCCTTTGCATAAAATAAATATACCTCATAATAAAACTGTTTAAAAGTCTCTCCTGAAAATAGAATCCCAGGAAATTCCGGGATCGATGACAGTTTTCCCGGGAAATGAGCTGTCTACTTTACTTCCGGGATCCCGGGATCCCGGATGCCCAGCCCTATTTAGTCATGATATTTTTGTTAAAACTAACGAAAATATTACGACTTAACCTAACTAATCATCAATATATATATATGAAAATTATTTCACGAAAGTAACACGTGAAAAATATTTATGATGAATAAAACCACGAAGGAAAGGAAACACAGAATGGTGCTCAAGCGCTTTCGTCTAATGACATCCTCAGGAACACTGAAGTAAATAAAGAGTTCAAGACTATATATAGGTTACAAAAAAAATTATATATATATAATAAATATAGAAATAAAAATTGTGGGAGGAGCATACAAATTTGTAAGGAAAACTACCAATTTTAGCACTTTGCCCGAATTCAACACAAGATCAAATGGATTGTTTACAACCAATTTTTTAGATAATGCCTGAATGATATATAGGTCACAAAAAAAATAAAAAATAAAAATAAATTGAAAAATAAAAATTGTAAGAGGAGCATACAAATTTATAAGGGAAAATTACCAAAGTTTTAGCATTCTGCCCTTCTTGTCTTAATCCGTTCTGAACGAATTCAAAACAACGGGATCGAGTTGAAAAAGACCTTTGCTCATGTTAAAGTTATTTGTAAATTGAATAATAGCAGACTCAAGAATATTTCTATTAACAATATTGCTAGATTGAAACAAAACTGAAGCATTATTCCAATCAATACAATGGGATAACTCTGACAAATGGACAAAAAGGGCACTGGACGACTGTCCCGTTCTAACGGAATATTGATGCTGTTTTACACGCGTGTGCAAATCCTTTCCCGTCTGACCAATGTAAAAGGAATCACGTTGTTTACAACCAATTTTATAGGTAATGCCTGAATTATTGGTAGGGCTATTTTTTACTATGATATTTTTCACAATATTGTTATATGAAAATACTACATTAATATCCAAAAGTTTGAGTACATTAGTAATGCCTAAAAAGCCCTGAAAAATGGAAGTACTAAAATATTCTTTGACAAAGTGCGAGTATTATTATTCACACGATAGAAGGTTCATTTTGTTAAGACAAGATTCCACAAACGCAGGTGGGTAGCACAGATCACTTCCAATACCGTTGATTTTTTCCAATTCGGCATCGATGTATTCCAGACTGGCGATCCTAAGAGCGCGGAGAAACATTGAAGAAAATATGGCCTTCTTAATGAGGGTGTCATGTCCAGAGTAAAAGTGTACGTAGGACAAATTGTTTGTTTTTTCCGATAGATACTAAACTTAAAACCTGGGCTTTCCCTATGTACACGCACATCCAAAAACGGGATTGAGTTGTCTTGTTCCACTTCTAAAGTAAACTTAATGGAGGGGACTTGATCATTTAACTGAAGGAGGAAGTCACCCAGGTCACGATTCATGGGCCAGATACACAAAATATCGTCGACGTACCGCAACCATGGGATGCCAACCCCCAGGATTCTCGGAATGTAAGTAATTTCGAAAAACTCCATATAAATATTGGAGAGGAGGGGCGACAAGGGTTGCCCATGGCCATCCCAAAAACCTGTTGATAATACTCGCTGTTGAAAGTGAATTTACAGTCTTTGATGCAAAGTTTAATAAGTTCCAAAACGATGTGTGCAGGTAGTGGCAGGTCGTACTTATATAATTCTCGGGAGAGAAAGTCAAGCATATCGTCAATCGGCACTTTTGTAAACAATGAACAAACGTCAAAACTGATCAATCTATCGTTGGTTGCATCAAAGATTGTAAATTCACTTTCAATAGCGAGTATTATCAACAGGTTCTTGGGATGGCCATGGGCAACCCCTTGTCGCCCCTCCTCTCCAATATTTATATGGAGTTTTTCGAAATTACTTACATTCCGAGAATCCTGGGGGTTGGCATCCCATGGTTGCGGTACGTCGACGATATTTTGTGTATCTGGCCCATGAATCGTGACCTGGATGACTTCCTCCTTCAGTTAAATGATCAAGTCCCCTCCATTAAGTTTACTTTAGAAGTGGAACAAGACAACTCAATCCCGTTTTTGGATGTGCGTATACATAGGGAAAGCCCAGGTTTTAAGTTTAGTATCTATCGGAAAAAACAAACAATTTGTCCTACGTAGTTTCCCTTACAAATTTGTATGCTCCTCCCACAATTTTTATTTCTATATATATATATATATATATATATATATATATATATATATATATATATATATATATATATATATGTCTTGAACTCTTTATTTACTTCAGTGTTCCTGAGGATGTCATTAGACGAAACGCTTGAGCACCACTCTGTGTTTCCTTTCCTTCGTGGTTTTATTCATCATATATATATATATATATAGCAACCAAAATATCACTACTAAACCTAACCAATCGTTAAGGGCGATTGACATTGGGAGCTTATTAAAATTGTGTGGGGGTATAAACTATAAGTACCTAAAATTTTATTGGCAGAAAGGTAATTTCCATAATATAGGTGATAATAAGAACTAAAAAGAAAAGAGTTGAAAATAAGAAATAACAACACTGATATGAAATTACAGAAATGCAGAAACAATAGTTGGCAGTTGCAGTAGCAATGAAAAGACCTTTCTGCTGTGCTCCATAATTTTAGTGACAATCAAATTTTTATAGGCTACGTCGTGACCACGTCGCAACACCGCTTCCTGCCGTTGTCAGACTCATAACAACGAAGTTAAGCTGAGCGACGTTGGGTCTGTTCAGTCATAGAGAAGTAGATTTTTTTGAATGATTGCCATCGGTTGTAGTAAATAGTAGCTCCTTAATTAGTTTAAGAAAAACTGGACACTTTCATGAATGAAAAGGGCAGATTATAAATTGTGTGCACAAATACTGTATATTTTAGCTCAAGTAATGTACGCTACTTCTGTAGCTTTGTAAATAGTTTAAGGGTAATTAGTTGACTTGATTTTGCTACTTTGAAAAATTTTATTGTAAAATATAAGTTTAGATAATGTATTTCAGTTGAATAACCTTGACAGCTGCAAGTGACTTCATGTTTTCCAAGCGAAATGTAATGCAAAGAAATCCGTATCAACGTGATCCATTTTCAATGCAAACTGACTGCACTTCGCTTCAGTAACATTTTCGTCCACAGCCTTCTTCATTTCTTTGACGCTGAATAAGAAACTAAACAAATCATAGTAGCACTTTTCGAGCTTAGCAAAATTCGTTGACGCTGTCGATCGTTATGTCAAGAAGCGGACAGAAAATTCTCTTTGAAATTCGAGCTCCAGCGTTGCTGCATTCTCATTTACGTTTTCATAATTGAAATGTCAATTTTTTTTTACTTCACCTTTCCTCGCTGAATGTCATTTCAACCTCCATTTGTTTTGTTATATCCTGTCCATTAACTGCAGTCGAGATACATGCATTGTCTCTATAGTCTTGCAGGAACATTAACATTGCTGACGTTTCACTTCTCACCCAGTGGCGTAGCTAAGAGCGGAAGGGCCCGTGGCCAAATTTCAATGATGGGTCCCTCTCGGAGGGGGCTCATCAGTGAAATTTGAAATTTTACGTTGTTGTTTAATTTGGAACCAAACTATGTAAAGCCTATCAAGTTTCTGTCTAATTAATCACATATAATGAATGAGCAAGAAGGGTTAGATTTTTTAATGTGAAGAGAAAAATTCAGCTAGATGGAATATATATTTCAAAACATTAAATCAGTATTAGCAAAAATAAACATACTGTAGAAATAATAATAATAAAAACAAAATCTTTAAAATCTTTCTTCCTTGCTTTCACTTCGCAAAATTATTTATTTTCTTTCGTGGAGTTGCTGGAAATAGGAAAAATAAAAATATAAAAAAATATTTCTTTACTTCTGTTTTTCTAAGTTTTGAAGAATATAAACTAGGCCCGTGGCATTTTGCCACCAACGCCACCCAAATTTAATAACTAAAAAATCAAAACTCTGTACACAGAAAAAAAACAGTATACAATTCAAATAGAGAATGATTTCTTCCTTCCTGGTTTTAAACTGTGATAAAACAAAACAAAACATCCCTTTCTTCGACATGCTAAATGATCATTACACTAGGCCCAAATTCCCAACTTCTGAAAAACAACTCTGAAGCCAATCATACAAAAATGGATGAAAATCATACATACATATCGACAATAATACACCATCAAATATAATAATATTATAAAAAACTTAACTAACACTAAAAAACTCTTATTTTCCACTTCTGAAGATATAATTATGCAGTTATATTATATTATAAGGTTGGTTAAGTAATATCATATATGTATGACTTATATATGATATTACTTAATGAACCTTGTGACAAAGATTTGGGTTTGTGATATAAAAATTAGGGCTTAAAAATATGAAGGCCTAAGGTTACAGCCTTATTAGCCTCATGGCTAATCTGGCCCTTTGTATACACTATAGACTATAAAGTATACATGTATTCCCTTTAGAACTATTAGGAATAGCAAGACTATAGTAAACCTTTGTGGTGGAATAAGGAAACATGAAAAAATTATTAAAAATAACAAAAACATTCCAGGTGGGGGGGTTAAAATAAGTTAAATAGTTCGATCAGGAAGAGCCAAAGGCACAGTGAAAAAATTCAGGAAGGAATAGTGATAAGAATCGAAAGAAACATTTTCGCTTTTATAAATTCAATAATAAAAATTGATTCAATAGAACATGATAGTTGAATGTTTGAAAATAATGAAAACATTGTTCATATATTTAACGATTAAGCCAACGCATTTTAACTTTTCCAAACAGCATTTTGTAACATTTTTGCAGAAATTATTTAACACATTCTTTATACTCACTAATGACATAATTATCTAAAAATATGTCGTAACCATGAAGTTTGCATGAAAAATCTTTTGTAAAATAGGTGCAGAAATTTTAGTTTTAAGGTTTCGTTGTGTACATCTCTGAAAGCAAGGTGGTTTGGCTTATAAATATTCATGAACGAATAAATCAGAAATGTTTCAGATTGTTTAACGTTTGTTCTATCTTAATTCGGATTCTCAGGGAAGTGATAAAGCCGAACCACGTGGGGACAGAGGTTTATCACCGAGACCCGACCCCAACGGGAAGGGCAATCCAACGGATTTGGGTGTATATGCAAATGGTTGGGTTCCTCTTTCGCTGGATCGAAAATATTTGGATTCGTTTCGCGGGATGGTGCGACTTTTGTAAGGCAGATTCGAAGACGCTTGCTAAAATTGAACCATAAAATTGGGACTTCGAATCTGTTAACTATATTTAAATGTATTTTTGGGAAGAAGGAGGGGTCTATACTCGGAAGTCAGGTCCAGCTCCAATCAGGGGGCCCAGGATCCTGGGAAACGTAGTAAAGACGCCTTCTTTCCCTCTTGTATGGGTAATAACCTTCTGGGGGACGGCCTTGGGAGAAACAAATGGGTTGATAGGCTTTCAGAACATTGGAAGGCGGGGTCCTTCAAAATTGTAAAGTAAATTCGAAAATTGTTAAGTGAGTTGGTAGTCGTCCTCCTTGAAATTAACTGTGGCTAAATAAACCCTATTAGACTTGTGGTGTAAGAAAATTTAGAATTGAAAGTATAAACTGTCCGGATTGAAATTAAGAACTTGTATTGCATTTCATTCGTTTACGCGGAACTTGTGCATAAGAATTTTATTGTTAGCGACCTTAACCGAGAACTTGGTTGGATCTCAATTAATGTTAGCCAACGGACCAAGAATTTTGTGAACTTTACATTAATTTAATTTGGTTCAAACTAAATGCTAAACGGGGTACGGCTGTGCCCTCGTTTACTGAACCCGTCAATTTGGGTTCAGAAGGAAGTCCCGTTATTTGGTAGATTGTCGTTTTGGTTTTGGGCGGGCCGTAAATCTGTGGTCCGTACGCAGCACAATTGAGAGTAATTTGTCATCTGCAGTCGTAAGTAGAATAATTCTTCAAATTTCATCGTCCATTTCGACCACTTCATTTCTCGTTATTTGTTTTGTTGCACTAAAATAATTATAAAGCTCCTCTAGATAAATTACTTAAATTCAGATAACTGTGAACTTTTTCTTTGGATTTATAAATGACTTGTATTTTATGGAAAATTGGTAAATTTAAACGATTTAAATTCAGATAACTGTAAACGTTGTCTTTGAATTTAAAATTGGATTGCATTGTATGGAAATTGATAAATTTACTTCAGAATAAATTTCTAAATTCATGTACTGTTTCGAGTGACATTTAATAAACTTTATAAGAGGGCGTGTGTTGTTTTAGATACCTTGCAATAGGCCTCTCTTGTTAGCTGAGGGTGAATTAACATTCAAAGTAAGCTTCTGGAAAGCCGAAGAACTTACGCCTATCAATTTAAAGGGCCATCCGTCTGGATAGGCCGAGTCATCCTGGACGAAAATAAGAAATAATTTGAAATAGAATTAAAGGGTAGCGCCCAACTTAAAGGGTGTCAGTGAAGTGAATTAACGTAATTAAAAGGGTGTCCAGCACCATAAATAAATAAACGGGTTGGGCACTACATAAATGGTGTCAGAAGTTGCAAAAGAAATAGAGGTGCGCAGTACCTAAGTAAAAGAGTTGCGCACGACAAATAAACTAATTTTTCATCAAAAAATAAATAAATATTGAAACGACCACTGCTTGTGGTACTATTTATATTTTTCTATAAAATCCTGGAAAAACTAAAAAAATTTAGATATAAATAAATTTCTACTGACTGTTAAATATTTGTTAAAAACAAACAAACGGTTCGGTGATCCAATCAAAATTTAACAACCGGTTCGGGCGAACGGGACAGAACCGGTCCCAGCACACCCCTGGATTAAGGATACTATGGATCCGGAATGTTCCCTAATCAGGCCACCATCCCCGTGTGGTCTGAAATAACACTAGCATTTATCTATATATAAATATTCAATGTAAATTTCATATTTACATTTAGGATAAACAGTTCTAATTGTGGCATATGTGCATGTATTATACGTATTTATATGGCTTCCAAGACAATGCTCCTAAGACAACTCCCAAGACAATTCTATTTTTACAAATTTTTAAAATTCCTTGTCGCCCAGTACCCTAAAATTTCATTTACTGGGCTACAAATTTTCTTCACTGGGTGACATTCATGTCGCCCACTCACGAGGTTAAAAAATGCTCTGTGGTACAGTGAAACCAAATAAAGCTGTTGGTCCTAATAATGTTTATGCTAGGATTCTCAGGAAAGAACAGGCTAGCTTAGCTGAGGCACCAACTATTTTGTTTGTTAAGTTTGTCACTCCACCTTAGACCTACAGTTTAACGTGGAATCCGAACCACGCCCCACCATCATCCCAGCGTCTTAACCACTACGCTACCAAAGGTACCCATTTATCTACCACCTAATTTCTTTATGGTGTGGAAGGATGAACAGCTGGGTTTTGCTGCTCGCCTCCTGCCGTCACTGGGTCTCAGTCCTGGGGCCGAGGGATTAGCGACGCTAACCACTACGCCACCGAGCATTATAATTGATAGTGTCCATACGAATATGTATACAAAGTGTTCATACGAATACGAATAAACTATGAATATAGTGTTCATACGAATATGTATACAAAGGAGGCTGGGCTGACTTTAAGGATATGGCTCTGTTTTGTTGAGTAGTTCCAGTACTAATTTTAAAGATACAGAACTAAACTTGGAACTTGCGGCTGAGTAGACCTGTTTACACTACACTGCCTACTGACATTCGAAAAATTTATATCTAAGTTAAATTGTTATACAAGTTTTTTCAGGATGTGGAATAGATATATTTATATATTAACTTTTGCACCATCCTGAGGGTGGCGCAAAAGTCAGGAGTCAAAGGGTCATCATTATATAAATTATAAATAATAAATGGTACTTTTCTGTTATCCTGGACCTCAGGCTTTTTGCCAGGTTGCCAAATTTCATTGCCAATTTTTATTTTAAATGTTAAGTAACTAACCTAACCTAACCTAACCCAACTCCTGGTTAGGTTAGGTTAGGTTAGTTAATTAACATTTAAAAAAAATTGGCAATGAAATTTGGCAATCTGGCAAGTGGCGTACGAATCTGGCAAAAAGTCTGGGGTCTGGGATAACTGGAAAGTACCTAATAAATTTTTTAACTAAAAAGTAATTTATATTTAAAAATAGTGGCGGTCACAGAACGGAAAAGATCCATTCTCTCTGGCTCCTTCGACTCCTGTCTTTTGCGCCAACCTGTATATCAGTGATTTCTGGAAATATAATCTAAATTTACTATAAGAAATGCTATACAGCGAAGATACATAAGAAAGACTAAGCTATACATATTTTCTTGCTAGATACCTTAAAATGCTGTCAGGATAAGACAAAATATTGTAAGTAGAAATACAGTATCGAGACATGATGCTGCTTGATTAAACATTTTAATTAAACTGAATAAATGCTGAAAATTTCCTCATCAAACTGCTTTCAGTGGTTTATTGATATTTTGTAAAGAAGTCACAGAAGCAGGGGCGTAGCTAGGGGGTGGCAGAAGGGGCAGCCGCCCTGAGCGCCAAAGAGAGGGGGGCGCCAAAATTGCATTTGAAATTTTCTACTTATTTTTATTTTTATTTCTCAAATAAAACGAACAAGAATAGTAGGAAAACTTATTGTGCTATTGTTGCATTGTATAGGCCACTTCATAATCTCTAATTTAGATTCGTTATACAACTTATACTTTAGTACTATCTTAATTTATTCTGAAACGTTTTCGAACGGGATTGTACATGCTCAATATCGTACCTATACGGTATTCGTTGTACAGTGCTTACAATAAGTCTCACGCTTCTGTCTCGTCCCAAGCTAGTTTGTTAGGTATAAAATGGGCGGTCCTTATGGCAGCGGAGGTGTGTTCGGATTGGTGCACATAACTGCTCTAACCCAATCAATGACGTCATTATTAGGTCACTTCTGCTACATTTTAGTGTTTAAAATACGAATGATTAAGAAGCAGAATGAGCAAGTTTCGGGATGTTGGGATGGTTATGGAGCAATCCTAGTCATCATAATATTAGCTGGGCATTACATTATACCGTCTCAATATATACTGTAGACTATAGAGAACGACTAATTCGGCAAATATCCCAAATCATGGCATGATACCTAAGTTATTTTGACGCAGGTCTAAATTATTTGCTCAAATGCAATTATTGATATTAAGTAATTGTTAGGAATTGTTGTCAATATTGTTGTTTGTGATACATATCCTACGTGAAGAATCTAATGACCAAATTCCTCAGTGAACCTCTCACGCGCTCGCATTTCGAGGAAGTCACGGTCATCTCACTAATAGATAGTTTATCCATTGTTTTAAGTGGTGACCTATTAAGCGAATTATGTTAAACCTATTCCATCTTATGAAAGTCATTAATCTAAAGCAAGACTGGTGGGCCGTGAATCAGATAAATTTGCATTTGATTTGTTCATCGTAATTATTACATAATATAGTATACTGTATATAGTAGTATATAAGAGTTTATTGGTAGCATATCATATGACAATTCCCATAAACATGTGATGACCTCGATGTTGCCAGTTTTTATTTTTTTCCTGAAACTATTACCTTCTCATAGTTTGTTTCAACAATGCATATATTATCATCTCCACGAGCGTAGACATTGCAAGAAAAGATTCTAACTAAGGATAAGTAAAGTTCTTTCATGGTCACAGTATATACTTTTATAGATGTCAAACATAAAAATATAATAAAATTCTATATTAACATAAATATATATTCGATACACATTTACGTCATGTCTTTAACATCAGTATTTCGTATAGCTTCCTCCAGCATCAATAATTTCTTGCAATCGTTGCGGCATAGAAGAGGCCAGATTGTAGGGAATGTTTGGTGTTCGGCGTAAGCTCTCCCAACTATTCCTCGTGTGAGCTAAAAGTGCTTCAAATGTTCTTTCATTGCGTTGCTCCCATTCGTTAATCATTATTGTCCAAAGGTTTTCAATTGGATTCAAATCAGGAGAACGTGGTGGCAGAATTAGATTAATAATCTCTGGGTGATCTTCGTACCACGCTCTCACAACGTTACTCCTATGTTATCTTCCATTAAGTAAAATGGTTACGGTGCTGGAACCAGATACGCACGAACACTGGGTAGCATCACCTCTTCCAGTATTTGGCAATATTGCTGTCCAGTAAAGTGTCCATCTACTTGAGTCAGTTCTCCGACACCATAGCCAGACATCCAGTCCCACACATTGAGATTGATGTGACCACTACGTTTGCTCGGGAAAACATTTCCTTCTTCATAGCGTTTTCCGCGCTGCCTCCAACAATGCAGGGAACCATGACTATCTGTTGAAAATGTTTTTTCGTCACAGTACACAACTTTTCTCCAGAATTCTTCCTCCTGCGGCAAGTATTGCAAGGCAAATCCCATCCGCGCCTCTTTATGCTCAATCGTCAATGCAGGTTTTATAGCTGGACGGCGAGAAAAATACCCTGCCTCGTGAAGTCTGTTGTTCACTGTATTTGCGCTACAACGAAGGTTCAGGTCTCTGTAAATATGCGTCGCTGGAACAAACGGATGCTCTATGGCATGATTAACAATAGCAGCATCTTCCTCTTGAGATGTTGAACGCGGAGGACCAGACCTCGGCAAAGTAGCGATTGAGTTTTCTGCTTTATACCGATGAATCCACTGTTCCACAGTGCTTCGATGAACGTCTAGTCGTCTTGATATTTCTCTTATTGGCACACCATATTCATGCAATGTCACCATTGCTCCCCGCATTGCCTGGGTCGTCTCGTGGTGCACAGACGGCCTTTCCATCTTTGTGTAAATGGCTTATGTGAAGCGTGCTGGGACGATGAAGGAAGTGAGGATACCATGCACCCTTTCTGAAATTGATTTCGGTTGAGAAGGGTACCAACCCTTCGAATGGTAATAATAATAAGCCAATTTCCTATTTTATTGAACATATGCATAAAAAATTCGTCTTAAAAGCCAAGGATCCAAAGATTGTCAGCAATAGTTTATATCCCAACTGAAGATAGTCAGCCATCAACAGTATAATCATACTTTATTTCCATAACTACTCATGACTACTTTGTCAGAGTAAATAACCTTATTATGACTTAGGTAGTAGTGGTAATTCTGAGTGGCGGCCTCTAGCCACATACGTTAAACCTATCAGTGCGTCTAAGACCAGACTCTTGTTTCTGTCAATTCATTGTTAGTTTAAGGTATTTTGCTCTTTGTCTTTCTAGGTCTAGGGCATTAAAGTAAATATTTGAGTTTGTGTTTAGCATTTTATATGAATTTCTCTCCTCTCCCTTAACCCATCCCCGCGTTCATTTTAGCCCCCTCTCTCCCTTTCCTCCTCCTTTCGTAATTCCCCACCCAACCTCGTTTCCTTCGACATAGCAACGTTTACCTCCATCCTCATTCCATTTCCTTCATTAAACCTATTATCGCTTTTACTGTCCCTTCCTTCCATCCTTCAATGCCAGCGTTCTTAAACCTAACACATAAATTATGTAATATGGAATCAAACACCTTAGATCTCTACGCATTCATGTTACTTGAAGACGCCTGTGTCTTAGGGGAATCTAAGTGTTGAGAGCGGGCTTGGGGGGTAGTCTATAGATTATTACAGATGACCTTGAACGCTCCAACTATTTAAAAATGATTATTTATTACGCACATCATATGGCATAATACACACATGAATTTAAGTATCTCTTACACTATAGGAATGGAATTGAATCCTACCAGAGTTAAAAAGTCGCAAAATATGATAGATTAGTTTGTATTAAGAGGTCACTAAGAGAAAAGGATTTGGGATGGAGCGGAAGGCAGAGAGTATATTTTCCCCGAGTTTCGGTTATTATTAACGTTATATGGATACATTGCCGATGTCCCTGCTGAAGACCTCTGATGGGATGCGGTGTGATCAGAGAGAGAGAGAGAGAGAGAGAGAGAGAGAGAGAGAGAGAGAGAGAGAGCTTTTAAATCACACCTTTTAAATGGTTTGTGGGTAAGGGCTTCTGTTATTTTATTTATTTATTGGGTTCAAAATCCCAGCTGAGCCGTGAACGGCCAAATTCTAAAGGGCCAGTTCTACCTACAGCCCAAGTTAAGCTAAAATTAAAACTTACGGACTTGAGATTCTATTAGGTCCTACCTCAGGGTTGCTGACTCGATGTGGGCCTACCTTAGGCTTTAGTTGTATGAATTTAAGATGAAAACAAAAGGGGTACTATTTATGGTCTTCTTTCTCAACCTTGCAACAACAACGCAACCTGGACTATTGCACGATGCAACAATCTTGTATCTAAACAACCAAACTGAATTGCAAGAGAGCTCTCTATCAGACCACACCCTGTACGTACGACATCCCACAAAGGAGTAGAAAGGACGCGCAGCGCCCCAAAATGATGCCACCAGAGTGGCCAAACAATGATGCCACAAGAGCCCAAAAATGCTAGCTCTAAATTAAGTTAATTTTTCACTAACCTTACAATTATGAGATGGATATATATACACCTTAACTTAATATATACAAGCAATGCTGCATCAATCAGCTTAGTCATCATATCGCCTTGGGACAACAATGGTTCTTCCTCTCCTAGATTTTCTAACACTCCCCACCGAAGAGGCATTGTTGTCATTACCTTCTGCAAGGTTAGCCAAGCCTTCTCCATGAGGCTGTAACTCAAATGTTTCATCTTGACTATCTGTGTTTTTGCTGATTTCTAAAGCATAGAGTTTTTGTATAGGTCTCTTTAACTTTCCTGCTGAAGTCTTTACCAGTGCAGACCTAACTAAATTGTCTTTGCCAACAATCAACTCTTCAATTATGCCAAGCTTCCAGCATTGCCTTGGTCTTTCATCCCCAATCATTACCACTTCTCCCACCTTGATACAATTTGCATTAGAGCCCTTTACCTTGCCTGATGGGTAATAATTGAGTTCTGGCAAGTATTCCATCTGCCACCTCTTCCATAACTGATCTTGTAGCTCTTCAAGGTACCTGAACCGTCTGGTTAACTCTATTTGAGTGCTCTGGATAGGCTGCAGGTCTTCTGGCACACTTGGGCTTGATGTTAATCGTTTACCACAAAGAAAATGATTTGGTGTCAATGGCTCTGCATCCTGCATACTGTTATAAACAAAAGTGATAGGCCTACTGTTCACCATTGCTTCTACTTTACATAAAACAGTGCAGAATTCTTCTTTGCTCAAATGAGCATTAGCTAAAAGTTTCTTTAATGGACACTTTACACTTCTCACTAGCCTTTCCCAAAATCCTCCCCACCACGGTGCTCTCTCAACAATAAACTCCCACTGTACCCCTTGGTGTGAAAAGTAGGATTGGAATCCTTCCTCTTTTAGCAAGGACCAAATTTCTTGGAGTTCCTTTGCAGCCTTTTTGAAGGTTTTTGCATTATCTGATATGATTTTATTTGGGAAACCCCTTCTGTTCATAAACCTTTTAAAGGCCAAAAGAAATACATCACTACTTAAGTTGCTTACCAACTCCAAATGGATTGCTCTGGTGGTAGCACATGTGAAAAGACATATATAACCTTTGTTAGACTCCCCTTGCTCATACACATAGACTGGCCCTGCAAAGTCTACTCCCCCTACATCAAATGGGGCAGTATAGACACACCGTTCTCTTGGAAGTGGAGCCACCTTTTCATAATAAGGCTTTGCACTCCAACGCTTACAAACCACACATTTATGCACGACCTTTTACTACTTGTCTAATTTTGGGAATCCAAAACTGTTGTCTGATCTCTATTATCACTTCTCTAACTACAGCATGTAACAGCTTATGATGAGTATCCAGGATCAAAAGGTCCACAAAGTGTCCCCCAGAAGGTAGCAAAATTGGATGTCTTTTCTCCTCTGGAAGCCCAGAAAACTGTAGTCTACCTCCTACTCTCAATAAATCCTGATCCAAAAACACATCCAAACCCTTGAGAGCAGAATGTGTTGGTAGAACCTGTAATGGATGGCTGGTGAGCAATTCTCTCTCTTCACCAAATTTTTCCTTCTGCACATATACCACCCAGTATTTCCTGGCTTGCTGAATCTCGTTACTATTCAGAATTCCTTCCCTTCTTTTTCTCCCTTAATATTGTTGGTAAATCTATATACCCATGCTGTCACTCTTAACAATCTTTTCAGACTGCTAATGTCCTCAAGCCTCAATATGGGGTCTTGCTGCATAACTTGACAACTGTTCACAGCGGATTTTCTCACCTCACTCACCCATGCTTCTTCAGCCTGGCATTCTCCTACAATAGGCTGATTAGAAGGCCAGTTTTCACTTCCAAGTTTTAGCCACTCTGGCCCATTCCACCACAAACTTGACTGTGCAAGATCTTTCACTGAAATTCCTCGTGTTGGTAAATCAGCGGGGTTTTGGGTGCCTGGACAATGCTTCCATTGCTTGGGATCTGTGTGCGCTTGAATTTCCTCCACCCTATTGGCAACAAATGGTTTCCATTTCCTTGTCTGACTTCTTAACCAGTGCCAAACTATAGTGGCGTCTGTCCAATAATAGCTTGGAATTTCATAGAGGGCCAAAGACTTTTGCACTGTAACTGCAAGCCGACTAGCAATAACGGCACCCATCAATTCCAACCTTGGAATAGAAAGCCTTTTTAAAGGTGCTACTCTGCTCTTTGCAGCAACCAACCTGCAACTTACTTCCTCTTGCAATGTGCCTCTAATATAAATACAAGTTGCATAGGCTTCCTCACTTGCATCACAAAAGATGTGCAGCTCCAAATTGTCTGGACTATTGTTCAACTCTCCAAAGTACCATCTTGGGATTTCAATGTCTCCAAGATGTGCCAATTCTTTGAACCAATATTTCCACCTTACCACCGTATGATCAGGTAACTCTTGGTCCCAACCAAGTCCAATTTCCCAGAGGCTCTGAAACCAAATTTTTGACTTTATCACAAAGGGAGCCAGGAATCCAAGAGGATCAAAGACCTTTGAAGCCAAACTAAGAGCTGTACGTTTGTCCACCTTGTCTCATTCTCAGCCAGCTCTACTAAAGATTTCCGATGAAGGTAAACAAATCATCATCTTGCTGCCAAACAATGCCTAGCACCTTTGCGTCTATTGCCCACAACTCCTTAATACCAGAATCCTCAATACTTTCTGCTGCATCAGGTACTACACAGGAATGACTCATAAACTCTTGTAATTGAGAATGATTGGTCTGCCATTTTCTAAGCTCCATGCCAGCCTCCCTCATTATAGCTCTAGCCTCCATGAATATCTGTTTAGCCATTTCTGTATTATCCACGGAACACAGCAAATCATCAACATAAATTTTTTTTCTTATGTGTTCAATAGTGTTAGGATAGACTTCAGAATATTTCTTAAAATGGTACTGCATAGTAGCTGCCAACAGAAATGGACTAGAGCTTAGGCCAAACAACACTGACTTCATTCTACATGCTTGAACCTTAGGTTCATTTTCCAACAAGTCTTTCGTATCCACCCACAGATACCTTACTGCATCTCTGTCCTCTGGTTTTAACTTTATCCGCAAAAAGGCTTGCTTCACATCTGCAGTCAATGCTACTCTACCAAACCTGAATCTCAGTAACAAGGAAAATAAATCTGCATTTAAATTTGGCCCAGCATCCAAACATTCATTCAAGGACATAACACCTTTATCCTTGGCTCAGCCATCAAAAACTACCCTCAGTTTGGTGGTAGTTTTGTCTCGCCGTACCACTGCATGGTGTGGCAGATAATGTGCCTCCTGGTTCACCAGTGTTATTTTATTTATTTGTTGGGTTCAAAATCCCAGCTGAGCCGTGAACGGCCAAATTCTAAAGGGCCAGTTCTATCTGAAGCCCAAGTTAGGCTAAATTAAAACTTACGGATTTGAGATCCTATTAGGTCCTACCTCAGGGTAACCTCAGGGTTGCTGACTCGATGCGGGCCTACCTTAGACCTTTGTTACATGAATTTAATATAAACAAAAGGGGTACTATTTATGGTCTTCTTTCTCAACCTTGCAACAACAACGCAACCTGGACTATTGCACGATGCAACAATCTTGTATCTACACAACCAAACTGAATTGCAAGAGAGCTCTCTAATCTCTATCAGGCCACACCCTGTACGTACGACATCCCACAAACGAGTAGAAAAGACGCGCAGCGCCCCAAAATGATGCCACCAGCGTCCCAAACACTGATGCCACAAGAGCCCAAAAATGCTAGCTCTTATTAAGTGAATTTTTCACTAACCTTACAATTATGAGATGGATATATATACACCTTAACTTAATATATACAAGCAATGCTGCATCAATCAGCTTAGTCATCATATCGCCTTGGGACAACAATGGTTCTTCCTCTTCTAGATTTTCTAACACTCCTCACCGAAGAGGCATTGTTGTCGTTACCTTCTGCAAGGTTAGCCAAGCCTTCTCCATGAGGCGGTAACTCAAATGTTTCATCTTGACTATCTGTGTTTTTGCTGATTTCTAAAGCATAGAGTTTTTGTATAGGTCTCTTTAACTTTCCTCCTGAAGTCTTTACCAGTGCAGACCTAACTAAATTGTCTTTGCCAACAAACAACTCTTCAATTATGCCAAGCTTCCAGCATTGCCTTGGTCTTTCATCCCCAATCATTATCACGTCTCCCACCTTGATACAATTTGCATTGGAGCCCTTTACCTTGCCTGATGGGTAATAATTGAGTTCTGGCAAGTATTCCATCTGCCACCTCTTCCATAACTGATCTTGTAGCTCTTCAAGGTACCTGAACCATCTGGTTAACTCTCCTTGAGTGCTCTGGATAGGCTGCAAGTCTTCTGGCACACTGGGGCTTGATGTTAATCGTTTACCACAAAGAAAATGATTTGGTGTCAATGGCTCTGCATCCTGCATACTGTTGTAAACAAAAGTGATAGGCCTACTGTTCACCATTGCTTCTACTTCACATAAAACAGTGCAGAATTCTTCTTTGCTCAAATGAGCATTAGCTAAAAGTTTCTTTAATGGACACTTTACACTTCTCACAAGGCTTTCCCAAAATCCTCCCACCATGGTGCTCTCTCAACAATAAACTCCCACTGTACCCCTTGGTGTGAAAAGTAGGATGGAATCCTTCCCTTTTAGCAAGGACCAAATTCTTGGAGTTCCTTTGCAACCTTTTTGAAGGTTTTTGCATAATCCGATATGATTTTATTTGGAAACCCCTTCTGTTCACAAACCTTTTAAAGGCCAAAGAAATACTCATACTTAAGTTGCTTACCAACTCCAAATGGATTGCTCTGGTGGTAGCACATGTGAAAAGACATAGATAACCTTGTTAGGCTCCCCTTGCTCATACACATAGACTGGACCTGCAAAGTCTACTCCCACTACATCAAATGGGGCAGTATAGACACACCGTCTCTTGGAAGTGGAGCCACTTTTCATAATAAGGCTTTGCACTCCAACGCTTACAAACCACACATTTATGCACGACCTTTTACTACTTGTCTAATTTTGGGAATCCAAAACTGTTGTCTGATCTCTATTATCACTTCTCTAACTACAGCATGTAACAGCTTATGATGAGTATCCAGGATCAAAAGGTCCACAAGTGTCCCCCAGAAAGTAGCAAAATTGGATGTCTTTTCTCCTCTGGAAGCCCAGAAAACTGTAGTCTACCTCCTACTCTCAATAAATCCTGATCCAAAAACACATCCAAACCCTTGAGAGCAGAATGTGTTGGTAGAACCTGTAATGGATGGCTGGTGAGCAATTCTCTCTCTTCACCAAATTTTTCCTTCTGCACATATACCACCCAGTATTTCCTGCTTGCTGAATCTCGTTACTATTCAGAATTCCTTCCCTTCTTGTTTCTCCCTTAATATTGTTGGTAAATCTATATACCCATGCTGTCACTCTTAACAATCTTTTCAGATTGCTAATGTCCTCAAGCCTCAATATGGGGTCTTGCTGCATAACTTGACAACTGTTCACAGCGGATTTTCTCACCTCACTCACCCATGCTTCTTCAGCCTGGCATTCTCCTACAATAGGCTGATTAGAAGGCCAGTTTTCCACTTCCAAGTTTTAGCCACTCTGGCCCATTCCACACAAACTTGACTGTGCAAGATCTTTCACTGAAATTCCTCGTGTTGGTAAATCAGCGGGGTTTTGGTGCCTGGACAATGCTTCCATTGCTTGGGATCTGTGTGCGCTTGAATTTCCTCCACCCTATTGGCAACAAATGTTTCCATTCCTTGCCTGACTTCTTAACCAGTGCCAAACTATAGTGGAGTCTGTCCATAATAGCTTGGAATTTCATAGAGGGCCAAAGACTTTTGCACTGTAACTGCAAGCCGACTAGCATAACGGCACCCATCAATTCCAACCTTGGAATAGAAAGCCTTTTTAAAGGTGCTACTCTGCTCTTTGCAGCAACCAACCTGCAACTTACTTCCTCTTGCAATGTGCCTCTAATATAAATACAAGTTGCATAGGCTTCCTCACTTGCATCACAAAAGATGTGCAGCTCCAAATTGTCTGGACTATTGTTCAACTCTCCAAAGTACCATCTTGGGATTTCAATGTCTCCAAGATGTGCAATTCTTTGAACCAATATTTCCACCTTACCACCATATGATCAGGTAACTCTTGGTCCCAACCAAGTCCAATTTCCCAGGCTCTGAAACCAAATTTTTGACTTTATCACAAGGGAGCCAGGAATCCAAGAGGATCAAAGACCTTTGAAGCCAAACTAAGAGCTGTACGTTTGTCCACCTTGTCTCATTCTCAGCCAGCTCTACTAAAGATTTCCGATTGAAGTAAACAAATCATCATCTTGCTGCCAAACAATGCCTAGCACCTTTGCGTCTATTGCCCACAACTCCTTAATACCAGAATCTCAATACTTTCTGCTGCATCAGGTACTACACAGGAATGACTCATAAACTCTTGTAATTGAGAATGATTGGTCTGCCATTTTCTAAGCTCCATGCCAGCCTCCCTCATTATAGCTCTAGCCTCCATGAATATCTGTTTAGCCATTTCTGTATTATCCACGGAACACAGCAAATCATCAACATATAAATTTTTTCTTATGTGTTCAATAGTGTAGGATAGACTTCAGAATATTTCTTAAAATGGTACTGCATAGTAGCTGCCAACAGAATGGACTAGAGCTGAGGCCAAACAACACTGACTTCATTCTACATGCTTGAACCTTAGGTTCATTTCCAACAAGTCTTTCGTATCCACCCACAGATACCTTACTGCATCTCTGTCCTCTGGTTTTAACTTTATCCGCAAAAAGCTTGCTTCACATCTGCAGTCAATGCTACTCTACCAAACCTGAATCTCAGTAACAAGGAAAATAAATCTGCATTTAAATTTGGCCCAGCATCCAAACAGTCATTCAAGGACACACCACCTTTGTCCTTGGCTGAGCCATCAAAAACTACCCTCAGTTTGGTGGTAGTTTTGTCTCGCCGTACCACTGCATGGTGTGGCAGATAATGTGCCTCCTGGCTCACCAGCTCACCTTGCACCCTTTCAGCATAGCCCTCCCTTACATAACTTAGGATGGCCTCATCGTATTCAATTAACAACTCCTCATTTTTTCTTAGCCTGTACAATGAAGTCTCCAACCTCCGATTAGCTAGCTGAAGGTTTGAACCGGGTTTGCAAGAATCCTTCCATGGTATGCCAACTTCATAGCAACCATCTCTAAACCCAATCCCTTTTTCAAAGTGCTCTAAAACATCATTGTTCACTGTACTTGCCTGGTTGTCCTTTATACCAATAGATTCAAGTTCCCAAAACGCTTTCAAATGCCTTTCCAGACCATGGCTGTTCTCCTCAATCTTAACAAAGAGAGCCTTAACTTCCATTTCATTGCAATAACTACCATGTACAGTAGCATCCAGCCTAGCTTACTTTCAATAGCTACTGGGCCTTGAGATGTACGGACAATATTACCAGTGATGAAGTCCCAATAATAGTCAGCTCCAATCAAAAGACTAATATCTTCTGTTCCCTCAAACTTATTATTGCCCAAATTAATTCCTTTAACTTGCAATTCTTGGACACATGCCATATCTAAACAAGTAGTGACTGGAGCACAAAGTTCCTCAATCTCTACAGCTTGGACCTTGATAGTGGGACTTTGCGGTAACAACCCTTTAACCAGAACTTCTACCTTCTTAAATTTGGTTCGGTTTTGAACGGAACCCCCAAACCCAGAAATTCTTAAATTTTCCCTCTTAAGTTCTTTAAACTTCAATTTTCTGGAAATTCTGGTCTTAATAAAACTACACTGGCTACCACTATCAAACAACACTCTTACAGTAGCTTCTCCCTCATTCCCAATTAATAAGGCTGCAGTTGTTTGCAATAATCCCCCTTTACTTTTACTCCCTTGCATAGCAGTGGCATGTGCCACTGTGTCTCTACTTCTGGGGTAGGCCTACTAAGAGTGTTTTCACACAATAATGGCTGATGCCTACCATGACATTTTTTGCACAAAATTTTAAACTTACAAAACCTTGCTCTATGACCTTTCAAAAAACATTTAAAACATGCTGTGGACTTAGTTACCCTGTCCTTTCTTTCCTCAAAGGGTAAGGCCTCAGCCACCTCACATTTATATGACTTGTGGTTGCCTTCGCAAAATATACATTCCTTGATTCCCTTTAATTTATTCTCAGAGGAGGCATGTAGAGCTGACACTGTACCTGGGCTATTCCTTTTTGTGGAAACTTTGGTGCTGTGCCTGCCTTTGTCCTCTTGTTTACCATCCCACTGTGCAAACTCAACTCCCTCTCGTCTTGCTAATTCTGTGCCTAAAAGACTTAACATCTGCTGAAGGGGGATGTACACATGTTCTGCAGTGTCCCCTACTTAATTCAAGCAAAATTGAGCTAGGCAATTTAGACTCCAGTGTAGGAACCAACATTATACCATACTTTTCCATTCCTACACCCAAGTTGTCCAGGGACCTAGTTCTAATTTCAAATTCATCATATAACTGCGTAACTCCTTGACACTATTAGGATTATTAACAGGAGGTATAGTTAAAAGTGCACGGAGGTGGCTTTTAATTAAGATCTCTGGCTTACCAAACCGTTTCTTTAATATATCCCAAGCCACATTATAATTAGCCTCTGTTAATGCTAATCCTGCTATAGTCTTTGCTGCCTCCCCTTCCAAGAGGGACCGCAAATAATTAAACTTCTCCACGGCACTTAACACTTGACTAGAATGAACTGCTGATTGAAAACTGTCTGCCCATCCTTGCCATTCCTGAATACTCCCAGAAAATGTTTTGAGTACAAGCCTCGGTAATTGAACTACAGATCTGTTAACCTTAACTTCACAAGCATCATTTGTTGAGTGTTGTGTTTCATTATTAGACCTGGTCTCTAACTGTACTGAGCTGCTAAACTCTTTTGCTCGGAGGCCTACGTTATCATATCATCAATAATCTCTTCAAAGTAAATTATGTTATTTTCTATTTCATCCTCTTCTATAAGAGCCTCAATTTTAACATTTACCTCACTTAGAGCAACCTTTTTAGTTTCTAATATGGCAAGCTTCGCAGTCACTAAGCGTAAATCCTCTTGCTCTATGGCAGAATCTATAGTGGCAATGACCTTTGTAATTAGACCTTTGTAGGCACTTCTCCTTTTTATAAATTTGTTCAATTCAGATGCACTCATCTTCAATGTAAACAACCCTTGGGCTCAATACCAAATGAGCTGAATTGGCAGAAATACTTAACCAAACTGATCAAACGCAAATTTTACTTTCAAATAAACTGAATTGCTGAGTGGGGTACTAACCAAACACCAGTATGGAATACCAAATTTTCCACCCCAGGACCTTAATTCAATAATGACCCAAAATTAACCAAACCGGAAAAAAAGTAGGCCAAAAAACGACAGACGACTGGCCAAGTTTCGCAATTGGGCGACCAAACTTTACCCTGGGACCTTAATTCAATAATAACCCAAATTAACCAAACCGGAAAAAGTAGGCCAAAAAACGACAGACGACTGGCCAAGTTTCGCAATTGGGCGACCAAACTTTACCCTGGGACCTTAATTCAATAATAACCCAAATTAACCAAACCGGAAAAAAAGTAGGCCAAAAAACGACAGACGACTGGCCAAGTTTCGCAATTGGGCGACCAAACTTTACCCTGGGACCTTAATTCAATAATAACCCAAAATTAACCAAACCGGAAAAAAGTAGGCCAAAAAACGACAGACGACTGGCCAAGTTTCGCAATTGGGCGACCAAACTTTTTACCCTGGGACCTTAACTCAATAATACTCAACCCGTCTAGGCCTAACTTGGGATACAATTTGCACAATCAGAACTTTGCCGAAAAATGGTCACTGACTCAGTCTTGGGGTAGAAATCCGGTTCTGAAGGACCATGTTATTTTATTTATTTGTCGGGTTCGAAATCCCAGCTGAGCCGTGAACGGCCAAATTCTAAAGGGCAAGTTCTACCTAAAGCCCAAGTTAAGCTAAATTAAACTTACGGATTTGAGATCCTATTAGGTCCTACCTAAGGGTAACCTCAGGGTTGCTGACTCGATGCGGGCCTACCTTAGACCTTAAATTACATGAACTTAAAAGGTAAACAAAAGGGTACTATTTGTGGTCTTCTTTCTGAACCTTGCAACAACAACGCAACCTGGACTATTGCACGATGCAACAATCATGTATCTAAACAACCAAACTGAATTGCAAGAGAGCTCTCTATCAAACCACACCTTTACGTACGACCTTCCACAAACGAGTAGAAAAGACGCGCAGCGTCTCAAAATGATGCCAACAGTGTGACCAAACAATGATGCCACAAGAGCTCAAAAATGCTAGCTCTAAATTAATTTAATTTTTCACTAACCTTACAATTATGAGATGGATATATATACACACCTTAACTTAATATATATACAAGCAATGCTGCATCAATCAGCTTAGTCATCGTATCGCCTTGGGACAACAATGGTTCTTCCTCTTCTAGATTTTCTAACACAGCATAGCCCTCCCTTACATAACTTAGGATGGCCTCATTGTATTCAATTAACAACAACTCATTTTTTCTTAGCCTGTACAATGAAGTCTCCAACCTCTGATTAGCTAGCTGAAGGTTTGAACCGGGTTTGCAAGAATCCTTCCATGGTAGGCCAACTTCATAGCAACCATCTCTAAACCCAATCCCTTTTTCAAATTGCTCTAAAACATCATTGTTCACTGTACTTGACTGCTTGTCCTTTATGCCAATGGATTCAAGTTCCCAAAACGCTTTCAAATGCCTTTGCAAACCATGGCTGTTCTCCTCAATCTTAACAAAAAGAGCCTTAATTTCCATTTCATTGCAATAGCTACCATGTAGCATCCAGCCTAGCTTACTTTCAATAGCTACTGGGCCTTGAGAAGTACGGACAATATTACCAGTGATGAAGTCCCAATAATAGTCAGCTCCAATCAAAAGACTAATATCTTCTGTTCCTTCAAACGTATTATTGCCCAAATTAATTCCTTTAACTTGCAATTCTTGGACACATGCCATATCTAAACAAGTAGTGACTGGAGCACAAAGTTCCTCAATCTCTACAGCTTGGACCTTGATAGTGGGACTTTGCGGTAACAACCCCTTAACCAAAACTCCTACCTTCTTAAATTTGGTTCGGTTTTGAACGGAACCCCCAAACCAGAAATTCTTAAATTTTCCCTCTTAAGTTCTTTAAACTTCAATTTTCTGGAAATTCTGGTCTTAATAAAACTACACTGGCTACCACTATCAAACAACACTCTTACAGTAGCTTTTCCCTCATTCCCAATTAATAAGGCTGCAGTTGTTTGCAATAATCCTCCTTTACTTTTACTCCCTTGCATAGCAGTGGCATGTGCCACTGATTTCTCTACTTCTGGGGTAGGCCTACTAGGAGTGTTTTCACACAATAATGGCTGATGCCTACCATGACATTTTTTGCACAAAATTTTAAACTTACAAAACCTTGCTCTATGACCTTTCAAAAAACATTTAAAACATGCTGTGGACTTAGTTACCCTGTCCTTTCTCTCCTCAAGGGGTAAAGCCTCAGCCACCTCACATTTATATGACTTGTGGTTGCCTTCGCAAAATATGCATTCCTTGATTCCCTTTAATTTATTCTCAGAGGATGCATGTAGAGCTGACACTGTACCTGGGCTATTCCTTTTTGTGGAAACTTTGGTGCTGTGCCTGCCTTTGTCCCCTTGTTTACCATCCCACTGTGCAACTCAACTCCCTCTCGTCTTGCTAATTCTGTGCCTAAAAGTCTTAACATCTGCTGAAGGGGGATGTACACATGTTCTGCAGAGTGTCCCCTACTTAATTCAAGCAAAATTGAGCTAGGCAATTTAGACTCCAGTGTAGGAACCAACATTATACCATACCTTTCCATTCCTACACCAAGTTGTCCAGGGACCTAGTTCTAATTTCAAATTCATCATATAACTGCCGTAACTCCTTGACACTATTAGGATTATTAACAGGAGGTATAGCTAAAAGTGCACGGAGGTGGCTTTTAATTAAGATCTCTGGCTTACCAAACCGTTTCTTTAATATATCCCAAGCCACATATAATTAGCCTCTGTTAATGCTAATCCTGCTATAGTCTTTGCTGCCTCCCCTTCCAAGAGGGACCGCAAATAATTAAACTTCTCCACGGCACTTAACACTTGACTAGAATGAACTGCTGATTGAAAACTGTCTGCCCATCCTTGCCATTCCTGAATACTCCCAGAAAATGTTTTGATTACAAGCCTCGGTAATTGAACTACAGATCTGTTAACCTTAACTTCACAAACATCATTTGTTGCGTGTTGTGTTTCATTATTAGACCTGGTCTCTAACTGTACTGAGCTGCTAAACTCTTTGCTCGGAGGCCTACTTTAATTATATCATCAATAATCTCTTCAAAGTAAATTATGTTATTTTCTATTTCATCCTCTCTATAAGAGCCTCAATTTTAACATTTACCTCACTTAGAGCAACCTTTTTAGTTTCTAATATGGAAAGCTGCGCAGTCACTAAGCGTAAATCCTCTTGCTCTATGGCAGAATCTATAGTAGCAATGACCTTTGTAATTAGACCTTTGTAGGCGCTTCTCCTTTTTATAAATTTGTTCAATTCAGATGCACTCATCTTCAATGCAAACAACAATTGGGCTCAATGCCAAATAAGCTGAATTGGCAGAAATACTTAACCGAACTGATCAAACGCAAATTTTACTTTCAAATAAACTGAATTGCTAGGTGGGGTACTAACCAACACCAGTATGGAATACCAAATTTTCCACCCAAGTAACGGCGCACTGGTCTGCAACCTTCGCCTACGAATAATACCAAATTAACCAAACTGGTAAATGTAGGCCAAAACAACGACAGACAAGTGGCCAAGTTTCGCAATTGGGCAACCAAACTTTCTACCCTGGGACCTTAATTCAATAATAACCCAAAATTAACCAAACCGGTAAAATGTAGGCCAAAACAACGACAGACGACTGGCCAAGTTTCGCAATTGGGCAACCAAACTTTCTACCCTGGGACCTTAATTCAATAATAACCCAAAATTAACCAAACCGGTAAAATGTAGGCCAAAACGACGACAGACGACTGGCCAAGTTTAGCAATTGGGCGACCAAACTTTCTACCCTGGGACCTTAATTCAATAATAACCCAAAATTAACCAAACCGGTAAAATGTAGCCAAAACAACGACAGACGACTGGCCAAGTTTCGCAATTGGGCGACCAAACTTTTTACCCTGGGACCTTAATTCAATAATACTCAACCCGTCTAGGCCTAACTTGGGCTACAATTTGCACAATCAGAACTTTGCCGAAAAATAGTCACTGACTCAGTTTGGCGTAGAATCAGGTTCTGAAGGACCATGTTATTTTATTTATTTGTTGGGTTCAAAATCCCAGCTGAGCCGTGAACGGCCAAATTCTAAAGGGCCAGTTCTACCTGAAGCCCAAGTTAAGCTAAATTAAAACTTACGGATTTGAGATCCTATTAGGTCCTACCTCAGGGTTGCTGACTCGATGCGGGCCTACCTTAGACCTTTGTTACATGAATTTAATATAAACAAAAGGGGTACTATTTATGGTCTTCTTTCTCAACCTTGCAACAACAACGCAACCTGGACTATTGCACGATGCAACAATCTTGTATCTAAACAACCAAACTGAATTGCAAGAGAGCTCTCTAACAGACACACCCTGTACGTACGACATCCCACAAACGAGTAGAAAGAACGCGCAGCGCCCCAAAATGATGCCAACAGTGACCAAACAATGATGCCACAAGAGCTCAAAAATGCTAGCTCTAAATTAAGTTAATTTTTCACTAACCTTACAATTATGAGATGGATATATATACACCTTAACTTAATATATACAAGCAATGCTGCATCAATCAGCTTAGTCATCATATCGCCTTGGGACAACAATGGTTCTTCCTCTTCTAGATTTTCTAACAGTAGGTAGCTGGATTGGAAACTGGCTGAAGAATAGTCGGCAGAGGGTTGTAATTAAAAGGGCTAGCTCGGGTTGGGCCTCGGTTAGTAGTGGGGTTCCTCAGGGTTCCATTTTGGGGCCACTGTTGTTTATAATTTACATAAATGATATCGACGATGGCATCATCAGTAGGATCGGCAAATTCACCGATGACACCAAGCTTGGGGCCAATGTTGGGACGCCTGAAGAGATCGAGCAACTGCGTGCGGACCTAGGTAGGATAGGAGAGTGGTCCGAAAAATGGTAAATGCCGTTTAACTTGGGTAAATGCAAGGTCATGCACATTGGCTACGCCAATCCCAAGTCGGACTACTCGATGTTGGGGAGTAATATCGAGACCACTGATTTGGAAAAGGACTTGGGTGTGCTAATCAGCAGCGACCTTAAGTTTACCAAACAGTGCGTAGAGGTGGAAAAGAAAGGCCAGAAGCTGTTGGGTTATATGAGGAGGCAATTTCGATTTCGGAATAAGGAGATTGTGCTCTCTCTGTACAATTCCCTGGTTCAGCCGCACCTCGGGTATGCTGTGCAGTTCTGGTCGCCCACTCTCAGGAAAGATATTGACAGGCTGGAACTACAATCGACGCTTACGCGCCCTGAATTTGTTTTCGCTGGAAACTCGGAGGCTACGCGGTCAACTCATCGAGGTTTTCAAGCTCTTACGCGTGTTCAACGATATCGATTTTAGAAGCATGTTTAGTTTAAATGATAACTCAACTCACAACAATGGTTGGAAGTTGGATTTGAAACGGTTTAGCACTAGTGTGTGTGGGAATTACTTTATCTATAAGATCTGTGACACGTGGAACAGGCTCCCTTCAGAAGTTGTGAACAGTTCCTCTGTGGATCACTTCAAGAAAAGGTTAGACCGAATCTTGCACACTATTTGAGGATGTATGAATTTTTCCCTGGCACCCGTTGCCATTGGTATCTCCTCGGTATGGGCCGCAAGGCCTTTTGAGGTACTTCTTTTCTTTGTAACTCCTTGTAACTCTCTCTCTCTCTCTCTCCTCTCTCTTCTCTCTCTCTCTCTATATATATATTATATATATATATATATATATATATATATATGGTTGAGGTGAGTCGGTCTTGTGCTCATAAACGGAATGAGAGGCGTTATTAACTGTTAGAGAACTGTTGGTATATTTAATTTAATTAAGTATAAAATCATAATTTGATCATTTTGCAATGACAGAATTGTTAACATGTTTCTTCTTTTGCACATGCGCTATCGTATCGTAGTGAGACCGTTTAGGTTGGGGTTCTTCGTTTTTCATTTTCCATTGTGATACCCTCAGTACACCACACACACACACACGTTGGGCTACCCTACAAAACCGCGACATTTTCGCACATTTTTACATGTTTAATTTTGTATCGCGACATTTACCCAGTCTAAAAAAACTAATAAATTTAACCAAGCTTTACCTAACCTAGTTTAACCTTAATTATTATGTCCCTCTTTCATGGCAAAATATAACATTTATAAAGACAAACCACCGCTATACTGCTAATGTCGTGATACGCACATTCGTGTCCCCATGACCTCTGTGTGTATCATCAAGACTGTAGTGATTCCGTAGGGAAGACAAGAACACACACTGTACAGTATGTATTTTCTAATTTCTTCATTTAGTTCCAGTGCAAAGGACTGCGATATTATACAGGGTGTCCCATAAGTCCGGTCTGATGGGAAAATTTATTTTAAATTTACAAAAATAATACATTATAACTAAGACAAATGTTCAAATTGATGTCTCGTTTTGGGACCATTTTTGTTGCAGGTAGAATAACACGCAATGGCTAATATGAAAGCGAGTTACACTATGAGGAAAAGGCCTCCACCTTTTCCTCAGGAGTGTAACAAAAAAAAAAAAAAGAGTTCCCAAAACAGGACATCAATTTGAACATTTGCTTTAGTTTTAATCTATTACTTTTGGAAATTTAATTTAAAATAAATTTTCCTGTGAGACCGGACTTATGAGACACCCTGTATAGTTTAATTTAAATATTTAGCCTCAAATATTTGTAGTCTTTGGTATTCAGTCATGAAGAAATATGCAGCCATGACATGATGACCTCTTCTACTTAATATAAAACTTGAAGAAGTGCATAATGTAGATTAGATTAAGAAGTAGAGCGTTTCATGCTCTTCCCTGCTTTACACTATCCACTAATGTGTAATTGAGTATATGTATGGTGTGAATGAACTCTGAAGTTATTCTTTTCATTATATTTTTTTCTACTTTTCTATAAATCTTCTTTCATAAACTCCTTTCTGTCAGCAGTGGCTGGCGGAGGAAGGAGAGTCCTTCTCTGTTTTATACTTTGCTACTACTTATTATTGCGTGAAAGATTAACAAATTTGTAAGTATAAACATGGTATAAGAGTTTTACCCCCCCCCCCCCTCTCTCTCTCTCTCTCCTCTCTCTCTGCATAGCATGGATTAAGCGAATATAGCTGCGCTTCTGCCGTCATTAAATCCTTTTTCTCTTTTTTCTCTTGGGTGGCACGTGACGGGTGAGGGTATGGTGTGGAAGATCTGATTTTCATTCTCAATTCCTGTTTTAACCCTTTTCTATAGAAGTATTTCATCAATTTGCCAGCGTGATGACTTTGCGCGTACATGGATGAAGACACGGAAAATTTGACCTTTACCGCTCTCTTAATCCTTCTGGGCTAGCCTGGAGTGGGCCATAGGGTCTTTGTTGGCCCGATACCTCGGTAAACGGAGCTGTAAATATTTTGTACAAAATTCAAACCACGTGTTCGAGGTTTTGTGACGATACCAAGTAGTTGATATAAGATCAATACAAATATATTATTATGTTATTTTATAGAAAGGTTCAATCTAATGTACGATTTCTTTGTGTGCAAAGCTTAATTGTAAAGCTACTTTATCTATTCTCGTCTTTCTCGTGAAATTTCTTTGTCTACTTTCCACGGTCAATATATTTTCTTCAACCTTTTTCCGTACCTGCCTCTGGCGAGGAGGAAGCGGAGTATAGGGAGAGAGTTTATGCTTTTCTATCCAGTTTTATACTACTTAATTATTAGTTTCTAGAATTATTCTAGCTAGAATTATTAGAAAATGCTCTAGTTTAATAAATGGAACCCCCTCGAGTCGACCGAAATGGCTTTGAGACTTCCTCTTTTTTTTTGTAACTTTGCGATGCAAAGCAAGTTTTAGTTAATTTCAATGAATGTGAGCATTTACACGCCAAATGTCACTTCACAGGTTTTACCCATTTAGAATGCATTGGAGTTTGTATGTCAAATTTGTTCCTGAAATTTGTTGGTATTTTTGTCGTTGTTGCGACTTCACAAAAAAGGAATAAGAGAGAGAGAGTGTGAAGAACATCAAACTGGTTAAGCAACCAACCTCATCGCTCGCATTTTCTGACCAGTTACAGTTTTGACTTATTTAACAGCTTCTCTCCCAATAATAAATATTGACTCTTAAATTGTATCATCCAAAAAGTCCATTTCTACTTACTGTACATTCAACTCTACAGTTAAATCTATATGTATACAGTCGAGCGCAAGCAAAAACTCTGGTTTCCAACAAACCTCTTTTAAACGATATAACCAAATGGGACAAGACTTTCTGTGTGCGACTGTACGTACGAGGGAAAGTTGAAAGTTGTGTACACGTGCGAGTAATTTAAGCCTTAAAATAGGTTATTTTATCGACAAATATTTACAGAGAAAATTATGATGTTTTTATATATATATAATATATATATATATATATATGATGTAAAATAACGCACTGTCGCGACGAAGTGTGAAGAAAGAAACCACTCTTCAGGAAGACATAAATTTTTATTCTTAACGCCAAATACAGTTTCAGCTCCTCGCGAGCCCTTGTCAATTGGAGCCGAAACTGTATTGGTGTTAAGAAATAAAAATTTACGTCTTCCTGAAGAGTGGTTTCCTTCTCCATATATATATATAAAACTGAAAAATAAAAAATTTATGATAAAGGAGTTTTGAGTGTATTATTATATTATTATTATTATTATTATTATTATTATTATTATTATTTGACCTTGTTACCAGAAAAACAAACTTCCATGGATGGTGCAATAGAACCATTGCAGAGTTGATCAACCATAATGAACTATGCATTTTCGTTGCTATAGTAAGCAAACGTTGTTCAACCTGCTCCTGACAAAGATATCCACTTACGTCCGAACCCAAGGTAATGACGTCATACTGGCAAACAAAAAGTGGACTTCCTCAAGAACAGTTTGCTTAGTCTCGCTTAAATATGGCGTTCAGTCTTAACGGGGAGATTTTTGCGCTCTGATGATCAAGAAGCGAACGGTACGAGAGAAAGAGAGAGAGAGAGAGAGAGAGAGAGAGAGAGAGAACAACAACTGTGGTCACGGGTTCCAATATATTGGAACTCGTGACCACGGCAATACACCCATAGGCGTATGAGATGGCACTTACTGGGGGGGGGACTGAGGCGGAAAAAATTTGCCCTAAAATTTTCAGGGTGTCCTGATTTCCGCATAAGCACTATGTGTAACAAAATAACACAAAGGTTAGAGTATGAGTAACGTATATTAAAGCCTTTTTTATAAAAAAACATTACAATTTACAAAAATGAGATAAAATTTTGCTACAACATTTCTAAATGAGAAACAAAACTACGGCATTGCAGTTGATATAGAATTTAGTAAGTCCTCAACTTACGTTTTAATTATTAACTACAAGTATAGTAGCGAGTAATTAATTCACCTCAACAAGTAAAACAAACAAAGAAAGTAATGTCATGAAAAATCTGCCCTGAAAATGCTTAATTCCCTAGTCCTGGGGGGATCCCGCACCCCCGCAGACCCCCCGCCTCATACGCCTATGCGTACACCAGAACAGCAAAAAGGCAGTTCGACTACCAACCCAAACCCTAAAACGGACAGATGGAGACAGATGGAGTCGTTATCCCCTAACCTTCATCCATAAATAAAATATAATCCTAAATTATTAATGAGTAAACAAAAAGAATGCACATTTTTAAATTTTGGACTACGCACTTATGACGTCACTTTAGAAAGTGTATATATATATATATATAATCTTTGATAGATATATATATATATAATCTTTGTTTCTTTACTTTGGTATTAGGAAGGACCTACTTTCTCTTAAAAAAAAATATATATATATATATACACACACACACACAGGGTGTTTCAGGAGGAAAGATCAATACTTCGGGAGGTGATAGTATCGGTCATTGTGAGAAAAAATGTTCATATGAACATGTGTCTAATTCTGAATGGTTACGGAGATAGAGCTGTTTGAATCTACAAATACAAAATCATTGTTAATGGTACTCAAGAGAGAGAAACCAATTACTGTTTCTAACATTTAATGTTTAAACATTGGCATTTTGAATGGTATCAGATACAGAAATGACAAATTTGTTACAGTTTACAATACATTTTCGAAAATCCCGCCGTCAACCTCAATGCACTTTGCAACTCGTGTGCGAAGATCGCGTGTTGTTCGTCTGAGTTGATCTTGACGTTCCTTTATGCGGGCAGCAGCAGCAGCATCCAAAATACGCGCGAGCAATTCGTCTCGTGTATCCACCTTTCTTTTGTAAACTTGACTTTTCATCCCCCCCACAAACAATAATTTAATCTAACGGAGAGAGGTCTGGAGACCTTGTTGGCCATTGAATAGGACCACCGCGGCCGATCCATCGACCAGGGAAAGTTTGATTTAGGTATTGCATCACCAGACGGGTTGTGGAGGAGCTCCGTCATGCTCAAAGTACATAACAGCGCGTGTAGCCAAAGGAACATCCTCCAATAGTCCTGGCAATTCATTTTGCAGAAATTCTAGGTAACTTTGTCCTGTAAGACGATTCTCTTAAGGGGAAGGAAGAGCTGCGCGCGCGCATCAGATTCAAACAGCTCTATCTCCGAACCATTCAGAATTAGACACATGTTCATATGAACTTTTTTTCTCACAATGACTGATATTATCACCTCCCGAAGTATTGACCTTTCCTCCTGAAACACCCTGTAATGTTACAGTCAATGTCTAAAATCAGGCAATTTGTAAATTGACTGAAATTTTAGGCAATGTGTCAAATTGATGATACACACAAAACCTAACCTAACCTAATCTCATGAATTTTTAGGCAGCATACTGGGAAATACCAGTGGGCATGCATATGCAGCAGTTCCAGAAAGGGTAGGTCAGGTTAGGTTTTGTGTGTATCATCAATTTGAGACATGGCCTAAAATTTCAGTCAATTTACAAATTGCCTGATTTTAGACATTGACTGTAACATATATATATATATATATATATATATATATATATATATACCTTACCTTATGAACCTTATGTTGTTTCGTGCGTTGGTCTCTCTTTACACGGAGGTCAAACTGGTGGCCCCGCCTATATACAGGGCTATTCAAAATTATCACCTGATTTCAAATGAGAATATTTTTTAATGTTACAAATACAGTGTGATTTGTGATACATCAACCAAAAGAAAAACTGTCCAAATTTTGTCTCTCACCTCGTAAATGCTCTATGTGACTTCCCCTAGTTACACGAGCAACGTCGACACGATAGTCGAATTCCTCCCATACTCGTTCCAGCATGTCCGTTGTCACTGACTCTACGGCAGTAACAATGCAAGTTCGGAGCTCATCCAAAGATGTGGGCAACGGTGGCACGTACACAGTATCCTTAACGTACCCCCAAAGGAAGAAGTCGCACGGTGTAAGATCCGGCGACCTAGGGGGCCAGCTGTGGAGCACCAAGTCATGGGGCCAACAAAACGCCTTCTGCTGCGGACGCCATTTTCACACTGACTGTTTGTTGCTAGGCTAGGCCACGGCGTGACTTTGGAGCCCTCTCGCGGTGATCTTGTAAAACTCGGATATTTCCTCTTTCATGTGGTGTATGCCCAGTTGATGCACGGTTGATAGGTACGGAAGTATTCTCAGTTGAAATCGGATGAATCATTTTGAATAGCCCTGTATATATATATATATATATATATATATATATACACACTTCTCGTAGATGTATCACACACCACATGAGAATACGTGTGTGTATATATATATATATATATATATATATATATTTGTGTGTGTGTGTGTGTGGAAAAAATTTCCTTAAAAATTATTATTTCATATAAATACAATTCTTGTAATTAAGTTATAACTAACCTTTTCAAAATCAAAGTCTCTAATGAGGGGATATCTTGGGCACGCCCCAGCATGGCTGAATACCCAACAGGTAAAACTGGCAAATAAGCACAAAATATACTTCATATTTATGATAGAATTTTATCACAAAAATCACTTTGCAAGATCAGTTTTGCATAAAAATCTTGCTATCATTCCTCAAACGCACGTCTGCTTTGTTTAAGAATTTGGAACGAACTGACTGCCATTTGTGGTTCTTTGCTTAAGTGATGTTATTGGATGTTGTAGAAATTTTCCTTAAATTAACGCTCACCACAGAGGAGAGAGTTTTGAATATATTTACAGTTTTTATTATTACAATGGTTCGTATGTTAGAGAAACGAACAGGAGGTAGTGTGTTTGTAATTCGAACGCTTGAATTACACACAGACAATCATCAGTAACTTTTTTTTCTTCTTAAATCTACACAAGTCCAAAACGGGACACTTCTGTCGTGTTAATGAACTTGCGTATCGTATAATTTCATCTTTTTTATCGTTTTAGAAACTCGTGTCCAGCGGTGGAATTAGGTTTTACATTATAGAAAGTCCTTCCGTATATTTAATTCTGTTCTGGTAAGAAGTCATGATGGCGAGATACTGTAATGGTTCTACCGATTTGTCCAATCTTTCAACGTTTTATTATCATACATTTAGAAAATTTAAGTAAATTTTATGGATCAAGTAAAGATAAGCACCCCCAGCCTTCTTTAATTAGCCTTATAAGGCTAACTAACGAAAATATCACGACCTAACCTAACCAATCGTTAAGTCAACTGTACGCCCTTGACGATTGGTTAGGTTAGGTCGTGATATTTTCGTTAGTTAGCCTTATAAGGCTAATTAAAGAAGGCTGGGGGTGCTTATCTTTACTTGATCCAATTTTATTTACTGTTATGCAGGTACACACACACACACACACACACACACACATACAGTGCTATTTCATAAAAAACACCACTCGTGCTCATACTGTGCGTGTTATTCCATCTATGGGACTCCATTGCAATAGAGATCTGCTAGCGATTTCAATTAAATGCTGCCGTTACCTCGAGTGCGGGAGGGTTGACAGGTAAAACATTTCTGGATGCGAAAGGGTTAAGCATTTTCTCAGTTGTTTAAATATATGAGAGGTTGTGTTAGCTTTTATCCCGTTGTAGCGCTCACAACTTCTACTCAAGAGGTCCAAGGTTCGAATCCTGGAAATGGTAATTTTGTTCGATATATAAATATAGATATAAAATTCCACTGGGTTCAATTCCCGGCGATGGCAGGCAGCGGCGTTCAGTTCACCCTGTTGTTAATCTTCCATACGAAAAAATGTTTGGTAAATAAATGGGTACCACGGGTAACCTAGTGATTAAAACCCTGGGTTGCTGATCGTGAGGGCGTGAGATCGAGTCTGGTCAAGGACTTTGTAATTTCTGACTTCCTTGGTAGGTCTTGTTCGAATTCGACATTAAGCTGTAGGTCTGAGGTAGGTCAACAAGCTGGACCTTCGTCAGAATGAACAATTTGGGCGGAAGCAAAACTAAGATTTGCAAATCATGCTTTAAAAAGTGAAGATTCTTTAATTTTAAAAAATTAAATGTTAAGATCACTAAAACAAAACGAGATACAAAGTGATAAAATAAATACAATAACCTTAAACTCTGAAAAATGATGACGTTGCTTATGATGTCACGCGATGCCTTTGGAGCATGATGAGTGATAAATACTTTAAAGTTTTTCTGAACCTTTAATTATTCTGTGGTGGGGGATGGGGAACTGGTGGGAATGAACCCACTTTCTCTTTGCGTATTTGTAACTCATTCAACCCACGATTTCTTTCAATCCCGGTTCATACGACGACCTCCATACCCCCTATCACACACACACACACACACACAATAAAAAAATCAGGTTATTATTTACACCATTAATTTGCTTTTCCATTTTGCCTTCAATAGGAACTGAATATTATTGGAACAAGTGAAAATATGATAATTTTAAAAGTTAATATATAATTTATTTAATTATGCAGTGATTATATATATATATATATATATATATATATATATATCTATATATATATATGGTCAGTAATTTGTTTAGCTACTTTAATGTTAAGGGGTGACAAGGAAAATTATGTCTCATCTACAACCCCGCCCCTCCTGGCCCCAGGGTAGGACCTAATATAAGACAGTCTCTGAATGCTCTTTTGACCTTAAGGATTGTAAGAATTACTCTTGCTTTGCGTTTCACTCACGAATTGCATGGGTATTGAGAGGGCATTTTTTGGAGGGGTGAAAAGTGAATTTGATGACGTTTATAACCCTTGTCAGAGAGAAACCCTTTCTCCCCCCCTCTCCCCTTTGGAGGCTTATATAGATCTCATTTAGTTATCCTTTATTTCATATACGATAAAGAAATTCAAATGTGTATATACTTTGTACCCTGAACGGGCAGAAAGTAATCTACTCATCGCAGAAACTTTACTTGCTACATCATCCAAACCGCCCCCAAAATTTGCTCTTGACCCACCTATACAATTTATTTACCTTTAAAACCTCACCCGGTATCAGTCCGTAACCGCATTCTACAGGTCTCGTGTGTGTGTGTATGTGTGTGACACCTGGTAACTTGCTAGAAGTTCCGTTCGTCTCTCTCTCTTTACACGAAGGTCAAGCTGGTGGCTCCACCTCAAGACCTGGATTGATGGAGGAGTAAGTTGCTCCCTTGGGATTTCCATCGCACATGGCCAGACACATAAATTATTTAATAGAATAATTGATATATTCATACATACATATATATATATATACACACACACACACCCCATTAACCTCCTTGAAGTTTCGTGTGTTGGTCTCTCTTCACACGAAGGTCAAGCTGGTTGGTGGCTCCGCCTCTAGGCCAGGTTTGGTGGAAGAGCAAGTTGTTCTCTTGCGTTCTCAACCGCACATAGCCAGGTATACCCGACTCATCTGGTACCGTCCTGAACCAGGCATCGAGACTTCTTTTGAAGACTTCAACTTTGACCCCTGTAACGTTTCTGAGATCCTTTGGAAGCTGGTTAAAAAGTCTTGGGGCCCCTGACAACCAAGCTATTTTCCTTCAGTGTTGAAGAGGTCCCTTCTCGGGCCTTTAATTTGGGAACACTACACATTCTGCCTTTCCTATTTTCCGGTGTTGTTTGGATGGTAATTGGGTTTTGTTTGAGGTTTGGTACCAGTTTTTCGATCATTTTCCATATGTAGATTATGGTGTAATCCTCTCTTCTTTTCATGGAATACAGATTTAGTTTACGTCGTCTTTCCCAGTAGTTCAGTTCTTTGCAGCCATCAATCTTAGCTGTGAAATGTTTCTGAGTTTCTTCCAGTGTATTAGTTTCTTCCTTTTTATATGGGGACGTCAAGACTAAGCAGCATTCAAGGTTTGGTATGAGCAGTGTTGTCAGCAGGGGAATCATTACTTTTTGTCCCTTCTTTTTAAAGGTTTTTAGTACCTGTCCCGTGACTCTTTTTGCTTTGTTTGTCGCTATGTGATTTTGTGTTTCGAATTTAGCATCATCGGTCATTATAACCCCCAAATCTATCGCTTTCGTGCTTCTCTGAATTTCCTGTCTATCTGGAGCATAATATGCATTCTGTTTAAGTTCTTCATTTCTACCATATCTCAAGAGCTAAAATTTCTCGGTGTTAAATGTCATGTTTGTCTTCTGACCATTTCTATATTTTGTTCGTGTCCCTCTGCAAGGCCTCCACTTCATTTGCATTGCCGATTTTTCTGCTGCTCTCGTATCATCTGCAAAGGATGTTTCTCTACTGCTGCTGTTTACTCCGCTGTCTCTGTCTGTTAGCATGATAATGAACAGAAGTGGGGCCAGTACTGGTCCTTGTGGTACTGAGCTGCGTACTTCCGATTCTGATGATGATGTACCTTGAATTTTGACGACCTGTAGACGTTCTCTGAGGAAGTTATAGATGCATTTTCCCACTTTGCCTGTTATTCCCATGTGTTTCATTTCATGTGCTATTTGTCGAAAGCTTTAGCAAAATCCGTGTATATAACATCGAAGTTTTTATTGCCTTCTAGTGCAGCTAGGATATTGTAACAATGCTCCATAAGTTGTGATAGGCATGATCTTCCTGATTTGACGGAATCCATGCTGATTTTTGTTGAATCATTCCAGTGTCTCCAAGTATATATATATATATATATATATATATATATGATCCCATCATGAGCCGGACATGTTATGTGCCTTGTAAAGTGGACGCTCAATTCTGCCAGTTGACGTTTAAGTTTTGGTTTTTCGCTAAAATTACAATAGTTACCCCTTTTCTTTGATGTATTCAATCCGACGTGAATGCAACGCGTCTTTTGCTTATATTGAGGTCCTAGATACAGTCGGGATAGGCGGCTTTAAACCCTAGATCCTGTCCCAAAGCTGGATCCTATCTACTTTGCAGATAGTTGGTGAGGGAAGCTATATTTTTGGGACTTCTTTGCGAGTGACCCGTTGCCCACGTCGGGCTAACACCATGAAAAAGAAAAACTATAGTATTTATCATATAGCATTACTTATTCGGACTATAGTGGATTTAATTTTCCCAGAAGAGTTCCTTGTTCCATGCACGGTCTGCGTGTATCATAAAAAACTTCAGGGGACCATTCTGAGTTCTATCCCATATATATATATATATATATATATAGGGAGTGATGAATGATGATAATGACTATAATAATTTCTGTCTGTCTGTCTATCCGTTTATCTGTCTGTCTGTTCTATATTTGTTTATATACGAGTAAACGGTTCGGATAATCTGCATCGAATTTAATATATGTACACGTAAAGGGAGACTCAGGGAAGGATTTAGTAACATACCCGCCCCTCCCAGTCTACCTTTCTCCCCAAGATTGTGTTTCGGAGGGCTTTAGGTGCAGCAGGCGTTCTAATATTTCGAACTAGGATTACTAGGTTAAGCAAATACTGTTTTTGGGGTAATATTACAAGCAACAGGTGACATTGTAAGCCAGATGTTGACATATATATAATTTATTATTATTTATATATAATATATATATATAATATATATATATATATATATATAATACATACTGTATATTCTGTTACATTCCTTATGGATTAATAAATTGACATTCTTATTAACCTAACCTAACCTACGCTAATTTAATTTACTCTAACTTGATCTAACCTAATATAGGTTAGCTTAACTCGGGCCACTATGGAATGTCTTGTCGAGAAGATGCTTGCAGCACGAAGTATCACCGTCAAGCGTAGAAGGGTGTTTACAGAATATTAAATCTTAAAATACGATAGGTTTTTAATTTATGTAATAATCTGTAGAAATAAGTAAAAATAAAAATTTTAAAATAGACTTTACGCTAAAATTTATATAAAATCATAATTTTATTTTTAATAATTTAAAATTAATTTAATTTTTAATAAATTTGTAATAAATTTGTAATTAATTTTAATGATTTTAAGTTAATCTATCGGACGACCACTTTTCTTTGTACCTTTCTAAGCAATATTTCCTTTTCGTTAACATATGTGTGCGCGTGATATATATATATATATATATATATATATATATATATATATATATATATATATATATATATAAGCCATTGCGTGTTATTCTAACTGCAACAAAAAAAAAGCTCCCAAGTCAAGACATCAATTTGAACATTTGTTTTAGTTGTAATGTATTACTTTTGGAAACTTAAGTTAAAATAAATTTTCCCATGACACCGGACTTGTGGACACCATATATATATTATATATATATATATATATAATATATTGGTTAGGTTAGGTTAGGTTGTGATATTTTCGTTAGTTAGCCTTATAAGGCTAAGTAAAGAAGGCTGGGGCACTCACCTCTTATGTTTCAATGGCGGTAGTCAAACGGAAAAGATCCATATATATATATATATATATATATACAAAGCTGGGCACTTGCGGTATTTTTTGCGGTACTGCGGTACTGCGGTACTACCGCACTACCAAACGGTACCGCATAACGCAGTACCGCAAAGGATCGCTGAAAGTACAGCAGTACCGCTACCGCATTCAAATTTCCCGCGGTACTCTCCCGGTACCGACAAACACGACTTTTCAAAAATTAACACTTTTTTGAAGTAAACCTTATTACAGGAGTACAGTAAGACGAATGCTGCGTGTGTTGCATCAGCCAACTCTAGACACCGTTAAGTTTTCGTTCAGAACATGTTACGTTGCCATCCTATCACAACGCCTCAGTGCAGTGCTTGCTTTTGAGCCGGTTGCACGTGCGTTACATTTCTGTGACAAAGATCGATTTTTAGCCATTATGCAGAAAGTTCAGGTGCGAAATCGCCGATATGCAATTTCTGAAAATATGTGCTATTACTTGTGTTGTTCTTGTGTGCAGTACCGCAGTACCGCGGAACGCACCAGGGGACCTGAAAAAGTACCGCAGTACCGCGTAACGCACTGGGCATGCTGGTACCGCAGTACCGCGTAACGCACCCCCAAATTTTGGTACCGCGCCCACCACTGTATAATATATATATTAGTTATTCAGTTAAGATTATATTAACGTATTATTGGGATATTAGACGCTGAAAAATAATTAAATATGGGGATATTAATTACTTGGCTAATTGGGTATTTTAACCTCAGATACCTTGACCTTTTCGCATATTTGGTTTTAATTTACCAGTTATTGTTTTGTTTTGCTCTATAGAAATATAGGGTACTTGTAGGTTATCTCACCCCCACCCCCCCAACCCCCCCAATTTTGACCGAATATTTTTGTTAAAACACGAAAATATCACGACTTAACCTAACCATTATGAAGGGCGTACAGTTGATCTATTATTAATTATAACATTGTTTGTTTTGTATTATTTACTATCTACTAATAGATCAACTGTACGCTCTTGATAATTGGTTAGGTTAAGTCGTGATATTTTCGTTAGTTTTAACGAAAATATTCGGTCAAAAAGTGGTGGTGGTGTGGGGGAGATAACCTACAAGTACCAAATATAAATTAATTTATTAGTATGGAAAGAAATATATTTAGGAATATATGATAGTTTAATTTTGGGAGCTATTGAAGAATAGGAGACCCCAGCCTTCTTTAGTTAGGCTTATAAGGTTAACTAACGAAAATACACGACCTAACCTAACCAATCGTTAGGTTAACTGTACGCCCTTGACAATTGGTTAGGTTATGTCATGATATTTTCGTTAGTTAGCCTTATAAAGCTAACTAAAGAAGGCTGGGGTCCCTATTCTTCAATAGCTCCTAATTTTGTTATGGAAATAAGCGAGGGAATACAACTTTATGGTTTCTATGATTTGATTAATTCGTCTTTCACTTTCCTTTGAAAAGATTTTTAATGTTCTGAATTTCTTTATCTCTTGATGAAGTGTATTCCAAAGGTTTGGTCCCGTTAAAGATAAGGGTCTAGTCGCGCAATCTAGAGTGTAATTGGGTTTGTTAATGTACGTGTTTGTCTTGTGATAAACCGGTGTGGTGGTGTTTGGGAAGCTAATATTTTGTTTTAGGTTATTTCTGGAGCAGCATTATGGACGGTTTGATACATATATGAGACAATGTTTAGTTTGTAGATTTCTCCTAGTGTGTGGAAGTCATTTATATAAAGGAAGCATAGGATAAGTGCCGGAAAGCTCCCTTGGAGTACTCCGTGGGAGATGCGTCTTGTCTTATAAATAGTTTAAGCTTTATGTTGCTAATTTTAAGGAAAACTATACTTAAAAATTTTGAAAGGAGAAAAATAGAAGAGAATTTGAAATTATTAAATTTATTAAGAAAATTTTATTTTATAAATCGTATAACTTTCGTAAAGTCTCTAAAGCCATTATCAAATGGACATTTCTTGACGCTGAATCGTACCTTGCTGAAAAGCGATTGTTGGCGTTTAGACATTAATTGACAACAATCAGGTTTTCATAAATTTTAACATCTCGCTGAATTGCGATTTAAAAGTGGTTGGTTGGGTGATTTGCTGACTTTTACCTAATATTTGTGAGAATGCATAGATTTTCCTTTTTGACGATGACGTAATAGTTGATGTATAAGCTTGCAATAGTACTATGCTAAATTAGATAGCATAAAGTTCCGATAGCTAGGCACTATGATGCATTACTTTATATACTGTGTATATAACTTTACTGCTTAATTGGAAAATCTTATTTTTTTTTTAAATTTTCGGATTACCACTTTTTGTTGTTCCTAATTCTTATAGCATATTTGAGGCGACCTTTCAAGAAACTTTATTTGAACCCCAAGACGTTTCATTTCTGATTTCGCCCGCGAGATGACGCTGTAAGGCGGATGGGGAGACCGCGTGAGAATCCAAGCAAACTCTGATGAAGAAGAGGGTATGATAAATATGACAGTTTGTCTTACTTTTCATTCTTTTTATTTCTGTTGCACCTTTTATTGGCGTTATATCGTCATACAATACTAAAAATTGTTATCTTTGGTCACATTTCTTATAATCTGCGTGAATTTGATAAATATAAGTTGATATCTTAGCAATGAGGTTGCCACGAACTTTTACTTGTCATAAGTATAACACAAAAGAACTCTACAACGAAGATTTTTCTTACTTATGTGTCCAAAGGGACGTTTGTTCCTGCAGGAATACTCAATGGTGTAGGTTTCATAGTCTGTGGAAAGTACCTCATAATGATCTTCAAAGAAAGGCACACCAGGTATCGTGTAGGTCAGACGATTTGGGGCTCGGTATGGATCCTTAGCAAATACGTCAACAAAAATCTGTTGGGGTTTCTTTAATCTGTGAATATAATACGAGATGAAAAATGAAATTATCAGACTATCAACACTATTATTTGATCATGGTCCAAGTAATTGATCTTACACAATGTCTTTAAATGTGAGTTTTCGGCAAACCGTCCAGTTTTCTTGTTTTTCAAATATGTCCCAGTCCAGCACCGTCCGATTTCTTGGTAGAATGTGAAATAGCGCTCTTGTTCATACCATTTCCCTAAATACTTTAAAAATAGAAGAGAAATTAATAATAACTAGGTTGAAACAGTTATATAGAGTTATTACAACTTTTAATATATAAAACAGTTGATATCAAAGGGAAAAAGATAATTTCAACTTCTATATTGTGACACTGACCCGATACCAGTCAAAATCCTTCAGAATTGCGGTTGGTGGACATTTTCCCTTCAGAAATTCTTGCGGAGATACAAAATGACAAAAAGTACAACACTCACAATGAAAGCTGAACATTTGGCCATCCTTTATCCAAATATTTCTCAGTTCAAGATATAACTGTTTATTTTCCTAATGTTGATGAGGTAAGTGGTTATTTTGTTTTATTTAAGGGTCAATGAGATAGGAATTACTGCAAGAAACCTAACCAAACTTGATCCAACTCCCTGTCATAGGGTTAGAACCATAGAACTCAACCAAGGTCCAGAAAGTACACACCTAACGTCACTACGAATTCCATAATTTGAAAAAGAAAAATCGGGAAGCATAACTTGATACACACGCACACACACACACACACACACACATATATACTAGTGCTTGTCATATTTACCATAATTGCATGGAGCAAAAACATTAAACTCGCGTTGCGAAGTTCCAAAATAGCCACAAGAGTCGTAAGTCTCAAAATTTGGTTATAAGTAGCGTGACAGGTTTAAAAGTAAACCCAATTTGCGACTTTTCGTACACAAATTTTTATTACTTGGAAAAGTTCATATTTTTTTTATGTATTTGCGGAAAAGGGACGTTTAACCTACGTGTTGTGTGGACGCCGGGTCACAAACTCGAAAAGGTCATAATAAAAGGAGAAAGTCCCGGAAAAAACGGGACGAATGGCAATCCAACACAACCAACCAAAGAAACTAAAATTCATAAAAAGGAGTCTCCATATTCGGGATCAAAGACTGATTAAGAATTAATTTGAACAACACAGAAATGACAAAACGAAACATTCCTTTAAGGTTCATTTTAAAATAAAATTGAATATTGAAAAGTTAAAAAAAAAAAAAGAGAAATGTAATTTCCTTTATCGCCAATTATAAAACGACTCATTGACTGGAATGGCGCCAAAGATCCTCCTATCATTTCAAAAAGAATATATACATTTTTATTTTAACTTTACTTTTACTTCACCCTTTGATCTTTCACTATATATATATATATATATATGAATAGAAACGACATAAGTGTTAAGGAACGTTTCTGCACACGAGGAGGAGAGATAACGAATAATGAAAAAATGAGGCGAACCGCCCGGGAATCGAACCCAGGGCCTTCCAATTGCCGGTCGGACGCTCTACCATTATGCTACGGACCTCACTCAATCACAAATTGTGCAGAAACGTTCCTTAACACTTATGTCGTTTCTATTCATTTATATACTGCGCGGTCATTGCAGTTATATATGCATATATATATATATATACACTAAAATCAGATGTAACGAGAACTCTCCTAAGACTCACTTTCAGATCGTTATCGAATTTGAGTTCAATTTCGACCCTTAATAATATTGTCTGTCGTAAGAACTGTTTTCGTATCATGGTGAAATTTCTTTCACGGCAAAGATGAAAATGATGAAAATATGTAACGGATTATATAAATCCTTCCATTCGCTGTTTAAGTTTGGTTTGTGTAGATTTCCAAATGTTGGAGTCTAACATGAAGCTACTGTAGCAGATTGGGCTATATTGAATACCCGTTTGAAATTTGGTACGTTTTGGGCTACTTTAATTTTATTTATAATTTTTGTATAAATGCTAATATATCTTTTCCTTATTTTATGGTTCATTATATATATATATATTATATATATATATTATATATATATTATATATATATATATATATAATATATAATATATTATTATATTATAATAATATATATATATATATATATATATATGATACACACAGACCGTGCATGGAACAAGGAACTCTTCTAGGAAAATTAAATCCACTATAGTCTGAATAAGTAATGGTAAATGACAAATACCATAGTTTTTTCTTTTTCATGATGCTGGCCCGACGTGGGCATCGGGTTACTCGCAAAGAGGTCCCAAAAATATAGCTTCCATCACCAACTATCTGCAAAGCAGATAGGATCCAGCTTTGGGGACAGGATGTGCCTTGAAAAGTGGACGCTCAATTCTGCCAGTTGAGGTTTAAGTTTTGGTTTTTGGCTTAAAATATAATAATTACCCCTTTTTCTTTGATGTATTCAATCTGACATGAAGGCAGCGAGTCTTTTGCTTTATTGAGGTTCTAAATGTAGCTGGGCTGGGCTGCTTTAAACCCTAGATCCTGTCCCAAAGCTGGATCCTACCTCTTTGCGAGTGACCCGTTGCCCACGTCGGGCCAGCATCATGAAAAAGAAAAACTATGATATTTGTCATTTACCATTACTTTTTCGGACTATAGTTGATTCAATTTTCCTAGAAGAGTTCCTTGTTCCATGCACGGTCTGTGTGTATCATAAAAAACCTCAAGGAACCATTCTGAGTTCATTCCCATATATATATATATATATATATATATATATATCAGTGATGTAGGTCTCGAGATCGGTCTCGGTCTCGAGACCCAATTTGCAGATCTCGGTCTCGGTCTCAATCTCGGCAGACGCGGTCTCGGTTTTTCTCCCCGAGACCTTTCGAGACTGTAATAAAGCAGAAGAACGTTGAAACTGGGAAGATTTTGAACCGCAGGGAACAGTTGCGGCGGTATCTCTTAGAGATCGATGAATCTCATATTTTAGACAACTGCTCTCCAATAAAGTTTTGGCACCAGAAAAGGGATAATTCTCATGACTGTTTTAACAGTGCCTGCCTCTAGTGCTCCAATTGAGCGTGTATTTAGCCATGGAGGCATAATAATGAGGCCCCACAGAAGTCGAACTTCAGCAGATCTTCTGAGCATGCTGATGTTCCTTAAGTGTAATGAGCACCTATCATGCTTTAAATAAATGCACAAGTCAAACTGGGTAGTGGGTACGTTCATTAAACCTTCTGTAACAGATATAAAAGAAGTAAATAAATAAAAAGTATATATATATATATATATATATATATATATATATATATATATATATATATATTATTTATTTATTTATTTTTTTTTTTTATAGGCTACACTTTTTGCATTCAACACACTACATCTGAGAAAGTAGTTATTAGTTTATTAATATACTTAACATAGTCTAATTTCCATAGTAGTGTAAAACAAATTGAAAGGGCATGAGCTTGGTCTCGATCTCGGTCTCGAATTTTAAGGGTCTCGATCTCACACTTGGTGGTCTCGACTACATCACTGACATACATATATACATATATATAAATTTTTTTTATTTATTTTTTTCGTGGCCCCCATATTTTGAGTCAGAAAAACCAGCAACCCCTCCTTTCATCCGTCGGGCCAATCAGGGTGAATATTGTATATCCGTGTTAGGCGTATACTAGGTAAGGTGGTCGTTCTCGGTTGGTTAGTCATTTTCCACCTCACCAACTTTCGACTAACAAGGGTTGTTTCTATTGCCAAAAAATACGTGGCCCGAACCTGTATATATATTTTCGGATCTTTTCCTTTATAGCACCCCCAATTTCTTCTTTCCCGGTTAGGTCAACTGTACGCCCTTGGCACTTGGTTAGGGGATCTTTTCCAAAATCCAGACCGTTCTTTGTAACTAGAAAGTTACGTTCTTATTATTATATGGTTTTGCGTGCTAAGTTCAAAAAAGTTATTCATTATTTGGAGAAATGAAAAGTAAAAAAGTTACAGCAATTTTTATTACCATTATTTACATATATCGACCTAATATTATAAATAAAAATTGCTGGAACTTTTTTATTTTTCATTTCTCCAAAAAAAGAAGTAACTTTTTGAACTCAGCACCCAAAACCGTTCTAGATATAAAGAACGGTCCGGATTTTAGAAAAGAGCCTGGTTAGGTTAAGTCGTGATATTTTCATTAAAATATTGGTTAGTTTTAACGAAAATATCATGACTTAACCTAACCAATTGTCAAGGACGTACAGTTGACCTAACCGGGAAAGAAGAAATTAGGGGTGTTATAAAGGAAAAGATCCATATTTTCTGCTATTTTAAATTTTATTTGCTACTATTTGTACTATTTGGAATAAAAAAAAGGTGCCTATCTTAAAGCAATAGATATCTTTGCTGTTGTAGCTGGACGTGATGTGATGACCATATCGCAGTGGAGATCAACGTAACATGCATTCCTGAACCACAACCTACCATCAAAGACCGTTAAAGAAAACACCTTAAATAACCGCTGGAAACACTGTATTCTCCATTTCAGCCACACTACCTCTGTTTGTTGTAGTGGAACCCCAAAACAAGTTTATTTGACTGATTTGAAGTGTAAATATTTGAAAAGAACTATAGAGAACTCGTAATCCTCAAATCTACCACTCGGGGCCATATTTGTTAGGGCCCTACTTCTCCATGTGGATTGCCTTTCTCACTAACGCTTCGTAATTTAAATATGAAAAACAGATAACCAACCAAATACAAATGATAAACCAATAATTTTTTTTCAGTAAATTTATAAGTTTGATTATCACCGTTTTAATTGACTCCTTTTTAGGCTACACGTTTTCAATAATTTTTTGATGTAGTCATAATTAAAAGTATTGCCTTAATCCTAATAAGATTTCGTTTGAACGTTTTGGACAAATCAATATTTTAATATTAAATTATCTGCTTATTATGGAAATAATATTTCTTTGTATTAAATAAACGACTGTTGATATTTAGTTCACTATTGACTCATCCGGACAATACAAACGAATCTCTAACCTCGTTCGGACACTCGGTCTCAGATATAAATTAACATCAAAGTAAACTCTATTCAACTTTGTAATATTTATATCGATCAACAACTTGATTTAAATTAAGTACACGAGTGAGTGTCGTTCAAGCTCTTGCATAAGCAGTCAGATCCTCAACGTACAATGAACAACTGATTTTCACAAACAACCATGCAACACGGTCAAATGCAGCGAAGTATGATACTTACAGTTGAGTTCTTTATTTTTATTTTATATATAACCTTTCTAAACCTTTTTTCTATCATCATGTAACATTCCTAAAACGGCGGAAAAAGTAACTGTCATACTAAGAAAAGTTTTCTATTATAATGAAAATATAAAATAACAAACTTTATTAATCAGATTCCATAAATAGACAGAAGTGAAAAAACTTTGAATGCTTTTTCCTATTTGTAAATTTAGAATAAAATATTATATTTAATTTTGTACAACACAACAAAAACATTTATTGGAGGAGAGAGTAAAATACCTTGCATACACCTTCTAAAGAAGAGAGAGGATATATATATAGATAACAGCTGTTCGTCATATATAAAATGCATGATAAAGACCAGATGACGTGCTTTCATATATTTTCATATATATATATTATATATATTGACAATGAAGATTTTTAATCCGGTGATAAAAATTTATGTATACATTTAACAAATTTCACTCATTTAGATTTTAGTAAAATGTTCTTATCTCGGATAAAGTATTTTAAAGAGAAATTGGAAAAATTGTTCAATGAAGCTGTTCTGTCCGTGTTGGCGAAATTTGATTTAGAAGAGAATGTTTAACCAATTATAAATGTAGGCATTGGAAAAGCAACAATAAAGAAAGTTTTCTCGGTTTCTTTGACAGTTTAATCTGATGAACAAATTTTAGATGGGAGGACGACTCTTTTTTCAGAACTACAGGGTGTTCAAAAAGAAACGCAACCCATTGGAGAATGCGTATATATCATTGTAACCTAATCCTTTTATTTCTGTTTCGGTCTTTTTTAACACCCCGTAGTTAGATTAAATAAAGGACCTTTTCCAGTTTGTGTACCGTTTTTCATTTAATTTATTTTTGTTTATGAGGCTAACTAACGAAAATATCATGACCTGACCTAACCTAACCTAACCAATCGTCAAGGGCGTACAGTTAACTTAACGATTGGTTAGGTTAGGTCGTGATATTTTCGTTAGTTAGCCTTATAAGCCTGACTAAAGAGATTGATATTATCACTCATTTTTGATCTGAAAAGAAGCAAAAATAAATTATATGAAAAACGGTACACAAACTGGAAAAGGTCCTAAATTAATTAATAATCCGTCCATATCGAAGGAAAGAACGCAATTTTGCATTTTTCTAACCCTCGTACATCTTGCATGTGGAAAGTAGGGTAGACCTTAAGAATGACGTCGGAAACTCGGATTTATTTTAAATTTTAAAAAATTGTGGTGGTTAGGTTAAAATAGGTTAGGTTAGGTTGAAAGAATACAATAAGTTCCAAAAATAATTTATTTAATTAATAAACACGATATTGATCACGAATAGTATTAAAAATATGAGTTTTTGACCTAACCTCAACCTATTCCAACCTAACCTAACCTAACCTATTCCAACCTAACCTAACCTAACCAACCTATTCCAACCTAACCTAACCAACCTATTCCAACCTAACCTAACCTAACCTATTCCAACCTAACCTAACCTATTTCAACCTAACCTAACATTAACCTATTTCAACCTAAACTAACATTAACCTATTTCAACCTAAACTAACATTAACCTATTTCAACCTAAACATCAACCTATTTCAACCTAAACATCAACCTATTTCAACCTAAACATCAACCTATTTCAACCTAACAACCTAACCTAACCTAACCTAACTTAACCAAAAAAAATTTTGACATTTAAAATAAGTATGAGTTTCCAATGTCATTTTTATGCCGGCCGCACACAGGATCTTCTTCTGACTCACGGCTGACGACTTGGGTCGTGACGGCTCAAGTCGCGTCTGATTTTACATTGACAGAATGGGAGTCCAGCACACTGCAGCGGCCGTGACGGGATTCCCCAGACTTAAAATCATTAAAAATTAATTAAAAATTTATCAAAAAGTAATTAAAAATTAATTAAATTTTAAATTTATTAAAAATAAAATTATGATTTTATATAAATTTTACGGTGAAGTCTATTTTAAAATTTTTATTTACTTATTTCTACAGATTATTACATAAATTAAAAACCTATCCTATTTTAAGATTTAATATTCTGTAAATACCCTTCTACGCTTGACGGTAGTACTTCGTGCTGCAAGCATCTTCTCGACAAGACATTCCATAGTGCCCCGAGTTAAGCTAACCTATATTAGGTTAGATCAAGTTAGAGTAAATTAAATTAGCGTAGGTTAGGTTAGGTTAATTAGAATATTAATTTATTAATCCATAAGGAATGCAACATAATATATATATATATATATATATATATATATATATATATACACACACACTTGATTGAAGGGTTTGTTGTTGGGGAACCGTAACTTAGTGAGAAATAAGAGGACGAGATGGTACACCTTTATTTACAGACGTTTCGGAAATTTCAATTTCCATCATCAGTGCTAAAATGTTTAAAACCACCTGTAAAAAGTGAATAGATATGATGAACAGAAAAATTGTATACACTGTATTTATATAACGTATGATATTAATAATGTATTTACAGTATATATTAGACGAGTCGTGCGTGTTTTTAGTTTTCACGAGTTTTCAGGAATATTGAAACTCTCCGAGGACATTCACCTTTCCTGAGGCATCCCATTGCGAATCGCGTCGCGGTCGCTGAAGAATGTAAAACCACGCGCGACTCGAGTAGTCAGTCGCGAGACGATCCTGCGTGCGGCCGGCCTTAAGGTCTACCAGAAAGTAGGTGACGATTATTATTTGCGGGGCCGGCGAGAGCTGCCACGGGTCCCGGGGAAGGATCGGTATATGGGCCCCCTTGTTTACTAAGTATTTTATTATGAATGTTTTTTTGTACATAACGAGCAAACTGATTATATGTCCGAGTCACTATTCAAAACATACAGTATGAATAAACAACTCGGAAGAAAATGACCATTTTATTTTTCGAATCAATTATATCAAAAGGCCCGTGAAAAACTGTATCATGAACTACTTGCCCAACAGAGAATATTAATGTGTGTACTGTCATGGCAACGGGCCTATATGCTTATGGAGACCGGATTGAGGTTCATATATATTCTCATTCTTATCTATAATATAATGTCATGTCTAGTTTGTTGTTGTTATTATTATTTATAAAATGGAGAGATGACCTAAGATTTGGAGTGGTCATAACAATTTGATACGAAGATGTAGAATAAGGAATAGAGAGTCGGCGAATTTAAAGCATAATATAACTTTCTCTTTCCATGTTCAACAATTAGGCCGAGGACCAAATATATATATATATATATATAGTAGACCCCCGCTATCCGAGATTAATTGGTTCCGAAAAACATCTCGAATAGTGGAACCTCGGTTAACGGGACCATACTTTATATGTTATAAGGCTAACTGGTTCCAGAAAACTAAAAACTGAGCCTTATCACCACAAAATCTAACTTTTAAGGCCCTCCAGTATTTTTAATTTAAATTAAATAGTATTTAAGTACAGTATTATTGTGTGTTATTTTCTGAAAATAAAGAATTAAATTATAATGAATACAGTACTGTATTAATTAAATTAAAAATAACATGCACTAAAAAATTAACAATCACCAAAACAATAATTTGACTAGACTTGCTGGAAAGATTAACTGGAAAGATGGTGATGTTGTTTTATTGTTTGGAAGGAGAGTCTCCTTCCATAAAGGCATCTGGTATTTCAGGCAATTGGTCGTGTTTTTGAGAGCTTGAAGAGGTCCCTGAAGTTGATGGTTTTGGTTCATCTTGTTCTACAGAAGTCCTCTTCGGTTTGAAAAACTATCAATCAGTGTCTGCTTGGGCTTGGTCATTTCTTGGAGTTAAGTTCAGTATGGGAGGAGCGCTGAATTGATGGTACTGTACAGTATGTTGTATAGGCTCTGCCATGGATGGAATCTCTTTCCATAAGTTTCCATGATCATGATTTTCTATGATTTTTCTATCGCTTGCAGGATTCTAGAACAAACATGTGATGTTGGTCGGTATCTCGATCAGCGGGGCAAATCTCGGTTAGCGGATGAATGGTTCTTTATGGAAAATCTCGATCGTGCGAAACCTCGGTTATCGAGATCCTCGGATAGCCGGGCCCCACTGTATTACATTAAAAAAATCTCGTTTCCCAATGGATTGGGGTGAAAAAACAGAACTATTTCGGAAGCGAAGGACGGAAGGTAGTGAAGAGAAAATGTAGAGACCACATGGCTAAATTCCACACCTAAGCGGCCCTTCTAACGCTATGCGTGGGGGCATTTTCAGTATTTGTCAGGTTTCATATTTCAGCCTCAGAAATAAAAAATCTTCCGATACCATTGTTGATATTTTGGTAATCTTGGTCCGTACACACTCACACACATATCTGACTATTTTACAAAACCGCGACACGCGCATTTTCAGTTGTGGATGACGACATTTAACCTACTGTAATTTAAATAACCTAACAAAATTAACCCAGTCTAACCTAGCGTAATCTAAGCTTCATTATAAAGTTACGTCCACACTGCGCTGTTTTCGTTAACAAATGTTCACTCACACGTGTTCCTGAACTACTTCGAACATGCAAGCGGAAGTTCATGAATATCCACTAAAAAAATCTATGTTAACGTTAACATTCAAGCCGTGTTAATGGCGAAATGTTCATAAATATTTGTTATCCGAAAATTTGGAAAACATTCACTAACATCTGAATACTGCGCATTCCCAAAGCGACCACGCGAGTGTATAGCTTTCCGAAAACTGATGTTCTTTCTGGAAATTATTGAAGCTAATATTTGAATTAAAGTCTCAAAATCACTCTGAGTCACTTACTCTAAAAATTTTTTTTACACTTGCTACGTTATTCATTAATAGTTCCTTCAGTAATTGATTAAGTCCATGAATTTTCCGGTTGAAAAAAATTTCCGCTGCCAACATCTCCTTTTCTTCCTATCACAGTAAGTCCACAGTATTACTACTGCAGCCGTACACGTAATTTGCTTCCTCTGGACACATGTGGAGGCGTCGTAGCACTAAACTGGCTTCTGTGCCCACACTTCGGCTGTAGTGTGGACAGAATGTTAATGTTAACGAAAGCTCATGAACCATCATGAACATGTTAGCACAGATTAATAAATGTTTATGAACATTGTTCATAAACATATTAATCTCAACAATAGTGTGGACGTAGCTTAAATGTGCAAGATATATATATATATATATATACAGATGAATTTTGATAATCCGGCATCCTTGGGGCGAAGCAGTTGCCGGATTACGGAATTTTCCGGATTTTCGAATGTATATATATTTTAAGCATTTTAAGTACAGAAAGGACGAGCAAAGAGCGAGCAAAGCATGCGACTGCCACAAATAAACAAAGAAAAAGCGTGGTGGCGGGTGTTGGCTACAGCAGCGCCGGAACAACAATGCGGCGAGTCTCAGAAATACAAGCGGTGCTGAATTTTGGAGAAAATTGTCAGAGAAGTGAAAATATATATTCTATTATTTTTTTAAATAGTGTCGAATTTTGGGAGTAGTCTGACTTTGAAACGCCGGATTATTGACACTTGCCTGTATACAGCGGAGTACATAAGGGGGGGCATAGGGGGCATAGGCCCCCCATTGTAAAAATTATTGCTACTCTCATTAAAGATATTTGAAAAAGAAAGTTTCAAAAATCGATAACTTTGCAACATTCATCACAAAAAATCTTGGTCATATGGAATGTGATGGATGTCATGTTATCACTTATCACATTCACTTATAACTTTCACCTTTTCTTTAATGTAATAAATAAACTAAATGCTATTAAATTTTGGTTAAAAAGACGCAATGCTTCCAACGGCATATTCAGATTAAGAGTATTGTGAATTATTAATGTCATATCAAATATCTAAAAATTGTGATAGTGGGCCGGCCAAAAATTGAAAAGTCCTCTAGAAAAAAACTTAACGGCGTTTTTTGTTAATATCAGGCACCCACCTCAGATAAGTAGTATTGAGGATGCCAAACAAGATGTGGGTGGATGCCACTCTCAATTTTGGGTTTGAAGGTCCCATACAAAGTTACAAAAGTCAAGTTGAAAAATTCCGAATTTTTGCATTTCAGTGGTGGCTCTATGTAACAACTAGTAATGTAGAGGATGCGGATGAGGATGTTTGATTTCAACATCCGCGGATGCGGATGCGGATATCTACATTTTCGTTATTTTTTAGGATATATTCGAGATTTGTTGTGTTTAACGTATATAATAAGTTATTATATAGAGAGAGCTGTAGCTATAATGTAGTATAATTGATTAATTGTACAATAATTGCTGTACTTTTCTCTGAACATATAAAATAATATCAAGCATCTAACTAATATAGAAATCAATTAGTGAATTCGTCTGCAAATAAATTCGTTATATTTTGTTGAGTTTCAGCCACAATTAGAAACCATAATTGTGTTACCAGGATGCGGGACGTGAACCCAACTCAAATGCACCCCACCGACCTCTTTCCCCAACCTCCACCCTTATAGAAAGAGATCTTTAATTAGCTTGATAACTATTTATATTAAGTTTAAAGTTTTATTAGGCATATTTATAAATGAGTAATTAAAATAAAGTAAACTAAGATGTTCATCGTTTAATGTTCAAACTTAATTATAGGAAGGTTATGCTTAAGGAACATTAATTTTTCTGCCTTTTCTGCTGCCAGTCTGTTTCTCTTTTCATCATATATTCCAGCACTGCTAAATAATCTCTCGCTTGGTACGTTTGTTGGAGGACAGGCTAAATGTTTCCTTGCAAGTTTACTCAAGTATGGATAGATATTCTGCGTATTTTTCCACCAACTAATAGGATTGTCACATGCAGCCAGGCGTTTTTCTTGGTGATAGCTCTCGATCATTTTTACTACATCTTTTGACATCGCGTAGGTCTCGTCATTGCTGCTTGACTCAAGAAACTGAGAGACAGATTCTGTGATAGATTTGCTTGTTGAAGGTGTTGGTTCTGTCACTGAAACTTTTATTCTTTTGGTGGGTGGCGAAGCGACAGATTCAAGAGATTGAAGCTCTTCAACTGCTTTGCCAAGTGATGATTTAACTCGTTCTAATGTACTAGGTGAAAATAACTTAGCTTTGTAACGTGGATCTAAGTAGGTTGCAAGAGAGTAACTTCATACAAGAACAGCCTCTCGTCTTGTCGCTTGCATCACTTTTGCGCACAATGAACTAGTTCTATTAATATAGTAGAATTTGATAATTTCCGCTTATTAATGACATTTTATCTCAACGGTCCACATCCGCACGACATCCGCAGTCCAAAGTGCGGATGCGGATGCGAGAAAATGTGCGGATGTTCCGCGGATGCGGATGTGACCTACATCACTAGTAACAACGTGTTTAAAGGTGTACCATTAGCGCACAAAGCATATTTTTGTGATTTTATGGATACTAATTGAATGTAACTATGACTCTGGATGTCTTTATTTCCATTAAAACTACATTTAGCATGCTGGGTGAGGTGCGCATGTGCCTACTACTACCCAGTGGTGGGCACGCGCAACGATTTTTGTAGCGCCGCAGCCGCAACCGCAACTCTGCTGAAATAGTTGCGCCGCACGCGCAAGCGCAACCCTTTTCAAAAAGTTGCGCCGCAAGCGCAAGCGCAACCAAAAATGTTGCGCCGCAAAAAGTTGCGGCGCAACTGCCCACCTTTGCATTTAACGTATATCTGCAGTGGTGGGCACGCGCAACGATTTTTGTAGCGCCGCAGCCGCAACCGCAACTCTGCTGAAATAGTTGCGCCGCACGCGCAAGCGCAACCCTTTTTAAAAAGTTGCGCCGCAAGCGCAAGCGCAACCAAAAATGTTGCGCCGCAAGTTGCGCCGCAACTTTTTGCGGCGCAACTGCCCACCTTTGCTACTACCATAGTACAAGTAATAGCATACTTTCACATGTTGTATATTTTCAATGCACTGGCTGGCCAGACATTGGTTTGGTATATGCAATTAAAAGAGTGCAAACAGTGCCAGCTGGTAAAATAATAATAATAATACTGCTAAAGGATAGGTATGTTTCGAATTGTTTCAATATATCTGCGGCTACTATATACTGCCATTTCCACTTGTCTTTGCAGTTAGGGAGCTCATCAGCAATGGACCCTGTAGATGTCATCAAGCGCAAGAGGAAACGTCAGGATGTCAGTGAGAATTGTTGCTCCTTCTGCCAAAGCAGCGCTGGTGACCTGTGCACAGCATCAGCAGAAGGAAAAGCGGCAGATGTTTGAGTCATGCCTGGCTGCAACTGGCAACGGAGATGAGAATGTCAAACAGCTTGCCCTCAATGTTGCTTCGCTTTTCAAAGACAGAGCTGACATAGCTGAGATGCGCGATGCTGTTGATAACTTCTCAGACGTTTTGCCAGATGAGAAATTCTACAGTCTCATGGAGGAATTCAATGACTAGCACTCTGAAAATCCCAACTTCATGCTATGGTCATCCTACATGGAAATGGTAGAGATCCTACTGGCCTTCATCAGAGCTCAGAGATATGGCATATGGAGTCTCCACATAGAAGCCTTTGCTAACTATCTATGACCACACAAACTATGCACGTTGGGGGCCGGTCTACTTGGCTGATATGAGAGGTCTTGAGAAGTCAGCACCAGAAGTTCATGCAGAGTTCTGTAATGGGAACTTTGTCGTCAAGAGGACGGCGAAGCGCTTCAACCAAGTTCCAGCTGATCAGGCAACCGAATGGATAAATCGTATACGCAAGATGCACAATGGTATCATCGGCATCACAAAGAATGACCAAGCAAGAGACAGGCTCTGCATCACATGGTCAGAGCGGTCACGTATCTCTCAAGACACAAGATGCCTCTTCAATCTTCAAGATGATGATGGGGAAGCCACCTTCACTCGGGTTGACAGTCTGCCTTCTCGCACTAGGCGTGACGCTCATGATGTCATGAAGCTAGTTCAGCAGTTGAAGCAGTTTGACGTCTTCAGAGTTCACGTGAGTGAAGCAGGAGATACAGATGCCACCACTAACATCCCACTTGTTTCACTGGCAACCAAAGACACTGCACCCACAGATGTTGTGGAGAACCTGCTGACAGCTCAGGATTGAGGAAAGCAGTATGTAATCGGCTTCATGAAGGAGAGACTGATTGAACAGATCTACAGATCTACAGAAGCTAAGGCTAACAAAGACCCTAGGATCCACTCTAAAGTTAGCCCGAGAGAAAGGAAAGAGTAGGGGGTTAAGAGAAGAGAATAAGGGGTTAAGTAAGTAGCAACACCAATAACTCGTGGGTTAACATTCATTCAGAAAAAGAGAAAAAAGACTCATCATCATCATCCGCCGGCCACTGCCGACAAGTCGGAAAAACAGTCGAAGAGAATAGGAAAGGGGTGAAACATGAAAAGAAGTAAAATAAGAACGATTACAAACCATGCAAACTACAGACATGCAAGTAAGGAGAGTTACAGACATGCAAGTAAGGAGAGAATAAAAAAAAAGTACGTAAAGTTAAACAAAAAGTGGGTTAGTTTACGCTACGAGCTACATCTACGTTCGTGTTAGTCTATTTTTTTTTTTTTAATATTTTCATTGCTGGCATCACACGCTGGCATGTCACAAGATGGCATTATCGTCAACAGACTTATCCTCGACCACCACCACCAGAGCTCCTGTTGGCAATTGTTTTTTTTTTATTTTAAACAACGTTAATATTTTTAAAATGTCTATCTAAACGGTTCTTAAACATATTAACGCTGGTAGAGTTAACGACTAGCGCGGGAAGATTATTCCATTTATCAATTATTTTAAACGTAAAGAAGTTTTTAGCGATATTAGTAATGAAACGTCTGCCACGCAACTTAAATCCGTTATTACGAGTATTGCTATTATCGAAAGTGAACAATTTGTCAAAATTTACGTTATCGATGTTATTAACGATTTTAAAAACTTCAATAAGCTCCCCCCTTAATCTCCTAGTTTCGAGTGAATGCAAGTCTAACTCTTTAATCCTATCTTCATAAGGCGGCTCGTTGCGCAATGACGGAATTAATTTCGTGGCACGACGCTGAGCACTTTCTAACCTATCAATATCCTTGCGCAAATACGGGCACCAAAACTGAACGGCATATTCTAAATGAGGCCTGACTAAGGACTTGTAAAGGGGCAATATAATATCCTTCGATTTAAATTCGAAATTACGCGCTATGAAGCCTAACATCCTATTAGTTTTCGCGCAAGACTCCAGGCATTGGTTCCTAACTTTTAAATCTTTAGTTACGCGTACGCCTAAATCTATTTCCTCGTCAACGCTCGCTAACTCTCTACCATCCATCGTGTACGTTAATTATTGTTACGAGAACCTATATGCAAAACTTTACATTTGTCAACGTTAAATTGCATCTGCCACTTATCCGTCCACTCCATAATCCTATTTACATCGTCTTGGAGCCTATTTCTATCGTCCTCGTTAACCAACCTTACCGCCTATTTTAGTATCGTCCGCGAATTTTGACACGTTACTAGTCAATCCTACATCTATGTCGTTAATGTAAATTACGAATAGCAATGGGCCTAACACTGAACCCTGTGGGACACCGCTGCCTACATCCAAGGACCCCGATTCACTACCATTAACAACGACCCTGTCTCCTAGCACGAAGCCATTCCTCTAACCAGTTAGCTACCTGACCGCGTATACCGTGCGCTTTAACCTTCGCAATTAATCTTCTATGCGGAACTGTATCGAACGTCTTTTTAAAATCTAAATAAATAACGTCAGCCGCTCTATGCCTATCGTATTCGTCTAAGTGATCGATGATACATCCCTAACTACGGATTCCAAAAGTTTACCGACAATTGACGTTAAGCTAATGGGCCTATAATTGCTAGCTACTGTGCGGTCGCCTTTTTTAAAAAATGGGAGTGACGTTAGCTAATTTGAAGTCTTCAGGAATAATCCCCGTTTCGAGTGACTGATTAAAAATCTTCGTTAAGGGGCCTACAATAACGTCTTTCAAATGTCTTGGATAAAAAGCGTCAGGGCCTGGAGCCTTGCTAACTTTTAGCCTATCGATATAATGCGCAATCTCACCCCCGTAAACAGTTATTTCATCCAAAATAGTCTCGCTACTAAATGGAACGATATCGTCCACGTCGGGAACATTATTTACGTCTTCTACGGTAAAAACTGTCGCAAAAAATTATTGAAAATATCCGCCATCACCTGAGCGTCAGAAGCCAAAGCGCCGTTAACATCCACTAGAGGGCCTATGTTATCTTTTATCGGCTTACGATTATTGACGTATTCAAAAAACTTTTTTGGATTATGTTTACTATCCGCAGCTATAAGTATCTCTAAATTACGCTTAGCATTCCTAACTGATCTTTTAACCTGACGTCTAAGCTCGATATATCTATTAAAGTTAGTTGCCGTGCCATTACGCTTATTAAGTCTATATGCTCTGTTACGCTCGATTATGAACTCGCCTATTTCCCTAGTTCACCACTTGGGCCAACCATGATTTCTTTAAACTCCTCCCAATGCACATTTGTGTCATTACCCATAAATAATTGAGCCCAGTCCACTACTCTCATCCTATCCGCAAAACTATCAAAATTAGCCCTACGAAAACACTGGTCTATAAATTTTGAAAAAGTTTGTGCTTCGGAGATAAAATTTGTTTCCTATTATGGATTTTGGGGTGCTGAAAACGAATATGACCATAAAAACAGTCGATTGGCTACAGTTTCCAAGAAAATTTAAGTTACACATTTTGCGTATATGTATACCATATATTAGTAACATACCTGTATAATGCAGTCACTTATATTGATTCAACCCGTCGCTTCTTTGCTTGTCTCTTGTATTCATCTTCTGGATCATCTCTTGTTATTGTCCAGCAGTAGTCTGCTAACAATGATGGACTCCATTTCCCCTGGTAGCGTTTCTCCATCGCTGAGATATCCTGGTGGAAACGTTCACCATGTTCATCGCTGACTGCTCCGCAGTTGGCCGGAAAAAGTTCCAGGTGCGAATGGAGGAAATGTATCTTTAAAGACATATTGCAGCCCATTTTTTGATAGGACAACAGCAGGTTTTCCACCAGCTCCCTGTAATTGTCAGCTTTGGTATTTCCGAGAAAATTGGTTGCTACTAACCAGAAAGCATTCCATGCTGTCTTCTCCTCACCACCTAGGATACGGTCGAACTCCTCATCTCTAAGAAGCTCGCGGATCTGTGGACCAACAAATACACCCTCCTTGATTTTTGCTTCACTTAGCTTTGGGAATTTACCACCGAGGTACTTAAAAGCTGCCCCCGTTTTATCCATAGCCTTAACAAAATTTTTCATGACGCCCAGTTTGATGTGTAAGGGTGATAACAAAATCTTGCTCGATTCTACAAGTGGAGGATACTGAACATTTTTTGTTCCAGGTTCCAATGAGTGTCGGAGTGGCCAATCCTTCTTGATGTAATGAGAACTCCTAGCCCGACTATCCCATTCACACAGAAAACAGCAATACTTAGTGTAGCCCGGCTGCAGTCCAAGCACGATAGCAACAACTTTCAAGTCACCACAAACCTACCACTGATGTTTGTCATAGTTTATGCAGTTCAAAAGTTGCTTCATGTTGTCATATGTTTCCTTCATGTGGACTGCATGACCAACTGGAATTGATGTCAATACGTTGCCAACATGTAACAAAACAGCTTTTAGACTCAAGTTCGATGAATCAATGAACAGTCTCCACTCATCAGGATTGTGAATAATGTTGAGAGCTGCCATCAGACCATCGATGTCGTTGCAAGCTACAAGGTCACCTTCCATGATGAAGAATGGGACAAAATCTTTTTGACGGTCACGAAACTTACACACACTAACATTTTCAGCGAGGAGATTCCACTGCTGCAATCTGGAGCCCAACAGCTCTGCCTTACTCTTCGGCAGTTCTAAATCTCTGATAGGGTCGTTTAATTCATTCCTGAGTTATGTGCGGTTTAGAAGATGTCAAGTTATAAACAAATTCAGGGTTTTGTGAAGTTGAAGACCCTCAAGTTCCGCAGGTTCCTTCATTCTCCTCGTCCTCTGACTCCAGGGAGAATGAGTGTGGGGGCTCAGGAACGGGTAGTCCTTCGCCGTGAGGTACCGGGCGTATAGCAGAGGGTATATTCGGATATTGTAAAATCCACTTTTTCTTCTTGCAAATACCTTTCTTGACTGGAGGCACCATGCAGAAGTAACAATTGGTGACATGATCTGTTGGTTCCCTCCACACCATTGGCACTGCAAAAGGCATAGATTTCCTTTTCCGATTCAACCATTGGCGAAGGTGTTTGTTGCACAAGTATTGCAGCATATGTGTGGGGCCCAGCTCTTGTCCTGATCTCCAATCTTACAGCCAAAATAAAGGTGATAGGCTTTCCTAATCACGGCGGTTATAGCACGCTTTTGTGATGCAAAAGTCAATTCTCCACAAACATAACAGAAGTTATCTACACTGTTCACGCAATTACGAGGCATCTTTGTTCAAATGAGGCTGAAAAAAAATCAGTTTCAAAAGCAAACATTAAAGAGAGTTTGAGAAGGGTGCACTGTATGACTTCCGCGAATGAACTGATGCTGTGGCGTAATATGTAGACGCCTGTGACACATCGACGCCTTGGCTCTACTGCGCATGCGCGTAGTTATATTTTTTTATTTTAATAAATTAATGTAATTACATTGCATTTTAATAATTCTAAATTAGGTAAGGTTAAGTTAGGTTAGTATTCCATTTATATTAATATCAAAAACATTATCGGAAGCAATATGTTAAAATGATCCAATCTATTTTTTAATAAATAATTTACAAATACATAATGTAATAGATAAATTTAAAATCACATTTTATTGTATATATATGTATACATTTACATTAATTTATTAAAATAAAAAATATAACTACGCGCATGCGCAGTAGAGTCAATGCGTCGATGTGTCACAGGCGTCTACATATTACGCGACAGATGCAGTCAGTTAGTAGGGTGCAGGGTTGACTGATATCTTTATAAATAGAGCCAATTGGCAATTTTAGGTATCATTTTCGTATTCAGTGACCCAAAATTAGTAAAGATTGACTACTTTTTATTTCCGAAGCATTTTGGCTGTAGACCAGGGAAATCAGGGACTTCTATTACGTTACTATCCTTGGTGTTTTCTATCAATAACTTAAACTTAAGAATTTGATGATCACTACATCCTAAACTCTCTCCTACTTCTAAACCTTCGACTATATTTTCGCCGTTCGTCATCACCAAATCTAAAATATTTGCACCGCGCGTTGGTTCGGTAACCATCTGTCGTAAAAAATTATCTTCCATGAACCCAATCAATCTCAAACCCTCCTCATTACCAGTAAAAGTCTCGTAATTAACATTAGGGCAGTTAAAGTCTCCGACAATTATACTATTCCGATTGTCAATAAAGTTACCAAGAAGTGAGTAAAATCTAGTATCGGTATCGAAGGGTTGAACGGGAGGTCTATAAACAACAACAAAATTAAAACTAATACTACGCGCCCTAACTTCAACGCATATCGCATTAATTGCTGCCGGAAAATCTATCTTAACCTCGATAGCCCTAAGGGAATTACGAATGTACAGCAAAACGCCGCCACCGAACCTATGTAACCTATCATTAGTAAAGAGTTTAAAACCCAGTACATCAAGTTCCCCCAACAAGTCCCGAGTCACGGTATTTAACCGTTTCAGTGATAGCAACTATATCGTAGTTGCCAGAATAAATATCGCCTTAAATTCGTTTAATTTATTTCTAATACTATACGCGTTACAATAAAAGACGTTTGTTATTTTTTACCACGAGCCGGCGTTTTAAACTATTTTTCACGTCGGGCCCGCGCTCCCCGGACCCACAACGTTTAAAGAAGGCTTCGACCTATACAGCTTTCGTACGTTATCGTCAATTAACCTACCTAGCCTAGCATTACCTATTTCATTAAAATGCACCCCCATCTTTTATAAAAAGGCTAGGATCACTGAATTCGGACCACAGCTTTACGAAGGGTACATTTTCCTCAGCACAAATCTCTTCTAATTTATTATTAAAAAATATTGTTTTTGACGTAATCTTAAGACCCAAACCGTGCCTAGGGGTAATACCTAGTACTAAAGACCTATCTGACCTCGCCTTCAGGGACCTAATTAACCCCCTATATCTCTCCAAAAGGTCAGGCACTCTCGTATCGGGCCTATACGAGTCGTTGCCCCCTACCATCGTCACCAACATCGAGTGACGGGAGGCAACATCAATCCTATCCACTTCGTCTCTAACTCTGTCAACCCTGGCCCCTGGGAGACAGACCCTCCTCCTCTTGGTTGGATGCCGCTCAACGAACTCTGTGTCCATATGGCGCACTAAAGAGTCCCCAATTAAAATAATTTCCCCCTCATTCACGTCCCTTTCCAAATGGGCGAAAGGGTTCGAAACCTCGATAGTGAGGGGGGGGATTCCTATCACCTAACGTACGCGGCCTAGCTCCACCCTTAACTTCTCTAAATCCCTCCCCATCTACTAATCTCGGTCCAACCTTAACCCCTTCCTCAACTCTATCCAACCTTCCCGATAAGCTACCTAAACTAGAAACTAGGTAACGCACCTCACCCTTCAAATTACTAACGTCTTCAACGTTAGTATTGGTTCGGCTTTCGTCAACCGTAGCCCTACCCTGCCCTCATCAAGCGTTGCAAGTCTTTCCGTTACCTCACGTACACTGCGTTTTATGTCAACTATTTCCTCCATTAACTCGCAAAACAAACAAACTGATCTCTCGGTAATCGCCATAGGATCTCCGTTATAATCTTTAAACTCCGAATACCACCAGTTTACCCGATACCTAACACACGACGCTTTCTGCGACGGCATCGCGCAGTTAAAAATTAGTTTATAACCGTCACAACTTTAAGTTAAATTAAGCCGGCACGCTATGAAAACCTCTAAATCGCCAAAAACCACTAATATTCAATTACTTAACTATAACAATGTGAATATAAACACAAGTATATAAAATTCAAAACTTTCCAAAAGTAAAATTATTAGCAACATGCAAAGTAAAAGCAATATCAGAGAGCTCAGGAAATGCGTCCGTTCAGTACCTTCGCTGATGTGTACAAAGCTACAGTTTCCACCAAGCAGAACATGCACAAGACCATCAAAGCTGACAGAAAGCTACTACAGCGGCTCCTGAATGCCGCGACCGCAGGTCGCATGGTGGAGATGGTCAACGTCTTGGAGCATGAATTGTCCTCAGTCCCATTTAGTCAGGCGAAGGCAGGAGGAGAGATGAATTCGACATCGAAGTCTGAGCTGATGAACATCCTGATGGCTCAGCAGACCATAAGCTCAGAGGTTCCAACCTCTGATCTGAAGACCTGTGTGATGATAGATGGCCATACACCCATCCAAGCTCTTGGCAAGCCTGGCGGCTTTCGGACATTCGGCGACTATGCTGAAGTATTCTTCAAGGCCATGACGAGTTATTTCAATGAACACACAACAAGAGTTGATGTCATCTTTGATCGGTACGCAGGGGAAGGATCGATCAAAGCAGTTAACAGGACAAAGCGTGCAGCGTGCAAGCAAGAAGAAACCGATTCGGAAAGTCAATGATGGTTCACAAGTTCCAGTGCCTGAAGTGTGGAAAAACTTCATGGCCCTGAATACAAACAAGGCTGACCTAGCCTTGTTTCTGTCTAACGTCATCACTGAGAAGGGCAGAGATCTTCAAGAAAGATGTCAGCTGGTGACAGGGGGTGGCTTCTCTGAAGCCACTGAAGTACGGTCAACCAGGCGACATGACGTTCCACTGCATAGCAACCATGAAGAGGCGGACACCAGGCTCATCCTTCACTCATGTGATGCAGCATCCCAGGGCTATGAACGAATACTGGTAGTGTGCAGAGATAGTGATGTAATGGTGCTGCTGATTCACTTCGTTTGCACCAAGGTCGCTGAAGTGTGGATGCTGTGCGGAACGGCCAAAAACCGAAAATGCCACCCCGTGCACGATGTATTCAAGAGTTTGTCGCTCCCCGTCAGGAACAACCTGGTCAGCTTCCACGCTTTGACCGGGTGTGACATAGTCTCGTCCTTCAGTGGTCATGGAAAAATGAAGTGTTGGAAGGTGTTCAGTGACCACCCACTCCTGCTACACGCCATTGGTCGAGATGGGGATATCGCAGATGTTGAGAAGTTTGTGTGTCACTTGTATGGTACCCCGGAACAACACACAGTTGATGACGCCAGAGTTCACCTTTTTGGGAAGGCCAAGAAGACTTTGGAAATGCTCCCACCGACAAAGGATGCCCTGGAGCTCCACGCCAAGCGGGCAAACTATCAGGCCAAAATATGGCTCCAGGCTGGCAAAAAGCAAGTAGATGTTGAAGATCCGGTGGACACTTCAGCCAGGAAGTTGGAAGATGGGAACCTCCTACCAGTGTGGACAAGACTTCCTCCAATTCCTGAAGCCTGCCTGGAGCTTATTGCTTGTGGTTGCAAGAAAAAGTGCAAGACAGCTAGATGCAACTGCTTCAGGAAAAGGATGAAGTGTACGACAGTGGTTGCTGTAACCCAGCTGGACAGTAGATCTATGTCTCTCTTCCGGGCTGAAATCGAGAGAAGCTGGAATGTGCTGCAAGGAACTAATAACTCTGTTCTTAAGTGATTGCAATCAGGGCCGTTTCTAGCCATTAGGGGGCCCTAAGCAGTATACCCATTTGAGGCCCCACCCCTCCATCCACCAACTCACGCCTTACTACATCACCTCAGCACACACACACATACATACAAAATATGGCTGTGTTAGTAAAAAACAATTATCAAACAATTTTAATGAAACATTTATGTCCAAAACAACAAATATGTACTTTCAGAAGACAAACAGAAAAAATACTCATGAAATTCCTGAAAATTAGCTTATACATTATTTAGAATAAATGAAACAGAACTATGTATAAAAAAATAATGCAATTATCAACTACCAAACAATTACTAACTGCGATACAATCGTGTAATAGCTAACAGTTATACAGAACAGTTTGTATCTTCAAAATTTTTGCCTCCTAGATTTTTTCTGGGCGAAATCAACAACAACAACATCATCATATGAAATCTTCCTGCCAACGTCCTGGTTGATGCTCATGATGCCAAGGCCACTGAGGCGATCCTGCCCCATTGATGATCTGATGTAGTTCTTGATTAGCTTCATCTTAGAGAAGCTCCTCTCGGCTGACGCTACTGTCACAGGTAGAGTGCAGGCAATTCTTAGTGCAACCCAGAGATTGGGGTATAGTTCCTCCAGTTGCTTCTGATGAATGAAGGAGAGAAGCTCCAATGCAGTCATGTTGTGTGAAGGTAAAGTCGGCAAGTTCTTAATTTCGAGGGCCAGTTTTCTTCCATCGATGTCAGAGTCAGCTCCAGAGCTCAGTATCTTAGAGAGCTTTTCACACTTGCAGGACAAGTTAGCTTGTTTTATTTCTGCAACAATGGCATCCAAGTTCTTCCCACTAATGGACCCAATAAGCTCATTTTTAATGATGTTTCCTAGGTAACTTGAATGACTATATTGGCCACTTTCGACTCTGCTGATGTGTTGTTTCATCACTCGATCAAATTTGGCAAGCAGCTCAACCTCCTTCAAGAAGTTGCCGTTGTCTCGATTGTACAATGTAGAGGAAGACCCCCTGAAAGCAAGATTTCTCTCTGCCAGTGATTGGATTATACTTACAAGACGTGTGAGAACATCTCGCCAGCGTTTTTGCTCGACCTCCATTAATGAAATTTCAGTTTGGTCAATGGTCCTCCCAGTTTTTAGTCGCAGTTCCAGATCCTTCCATGTTGCCATGTTATCTGCATGTTCTGAACTATTTTCATGGCCTTTCAGAAGCGAACCAACGTTTATCCAGTCTGAAAGTCTATCCGTAATTAGTTTGTACGACTTCCTTGAAAACAACTTGCAACAGAAGCAATAAAGAGCATCATTCCTTCTAGAGTACATCAGCCAGCTTCGCTTTATTTTTTCCCCAATAATTAATGTTCTGTACATGTAAAGGTGATGAACGCTTCTACCGTCCTCTTTTAGGGAATGTGAAATCTGGACTGATTTGAAATGGTCCTCGAGACACCAGATCTGTCTTCAAGGCATCTGACAGGACAATTGGCCAGTCATACAGATCAAGCGGTGGAGCAGATCTTGGTTCTTGTTGCTCAGTAGAAATGTCTGTGTGTGGTGTTTGAAGCTGAACAGAAGTTGGGCCACTTGTTGGTTCATCAGGCTCTACTTCTACTGGTGTTTGAGGTTGCATAGAGGATGGTCCTGCTGTTGGCTCATGATGCTCATCAGGCTTTGCTGAGGATGGCTTTTCCAAATATTTCAGTAGTGCTCCTGAGAAGAACATAACATTACATATTCTGTTAGATTCTGCTAAAATACTCTTTCTTATCTTGTTTGATAATTGATCTGTGTGAACAGAATTTGAGGTGATGTGATCCATTAAATTTCACATTTCGAAATATTATAAATTTTACAGAGACTAGCTTACTCTACACGATGGTAGCTTGATGGTCTACCTAACCTAGTTGCCTGAACTGTAATCATAAGAATATGCAAGTGGCACATCTCACCTGTGCTACTGGAAAGCTTCTCCTCCTCTACTTTCTTCTTTTTCCGTTTTTCAGCTCCTGATGGATAATGTCGTTTCATTTTCCAAGATGCACGAAGTCACATTTAGTTAACCACAACTAATCTGCTAAATAATAATAATAATGATGATAATAATGATGGTAATAATAATAATAATTGTTATAATTGTAACGTTAATCAAATACATTCAAATAATCAGACGATTTAGGTTTTAACCAACAAAATTCACATTATCTGAAAAAGATGAGAAAAGAATGAATAAACTTGAAAACATAACGAAAATAATCCTAGGTTTTAAAGTGTTACAAAATCTGTTAATAATTAGTAAATTAGTGAAATAATGTTTTACAATACTAGAAAAATTAAGCATTTAGGAAAGTATAAGCATATAGTAAGAATAAAGTTAAATAATATAGAAATAAGATCTCTCAATAGTTATTTACACACAACGCCCAAAACGTTTCGTTTGTCTCCGTTTTATCACATTTGTCTCAGAGAAAAACTTTAATTAATAATAATAATAATAATAATAAAGGATTTACATTTAATTTCCAATATTCTGAATAGTTTTTTATTTTCAGTATTGAGTTTCTTAATAATAATTCAAGATAAGAATTTGCAGTATGCTAAGAATACTGGCTTCATTTTTTCTGCTGACGCGTTTCGTTCATATACTTTGAACATTTTCAGAGCTTTATACATAATTTTAAAGCAAAATGGGTTATATATATATATATATATATATTTTTTTTTAATTGTAAATTTGATACAGTTTCAAATTTATTTAAGAATATTCGAAAGTTCATTAAATTTTATATTAATTTTCGGTTTTTTCATTTTAATGTAAAAGGCTTCGACAATTTTTAGTTTTTGTACGTTATGTGATGAGTATAAGATTTGAAAGTTTTGCGAGATATTTTTTAAATTTAATATTTTATGATCTACTCTGTAATGTTCGTTAATTTTACTTGGACGATATTTATGTTGGTATGCTCTCTTAATGTGGTTTGTGGTGTAACCAATGTAAGTCAACGTACAGTCAACTACAGGACACGTAAATTGGTACACCACATGATGTTGCTTATCAGGGTTTTTGTTACGTGTCGAAAAATAGCTTGATAACTTTGTTTTTATAGTCTGTTAACATTGATAGTTTTTTCTTTATCCATTGGTTTTATGTGCCTCTTTAATATATTGTTTAGACATTTTTCTTCATGTTTCGAAGTAAAATTTTATACCTGTATTTTTATTTTTATTTTCATCCTCCTCCTCATTTTTGTTATATAAATTTGTTAGAGTTCGGTTTATGATATTATCGATTAAAAATAGCGGAAAATCACTGTTTATTAGATTTTGCTTTCTTCTCTCAATTTCTTGATTAAATAGTGGCCAACTTCAGCATATACTGAAAGCTCTATGCACGAGTGTTTTAATTATTGATAGTTTATATTTTTCTGGTGAGTATGAATTATAATTTAAATACGTTCCTTTGTCTGTTGGTTTAACACGTACACCAGTCGTTAAACATCCATTTTGACCAATGAATATATTAATGTCGAGAAAAGAGAAAGTATTATTCAAGGAAGCTTCAAATGTGAATTTTAATTTACTTAGTTCATGAAGTCTTCGAATAAATAAAGGAATGTGGTTATTGTTTTTAAATAGTATCAAGGTATCGTCGACATATCTCATATACAGTTTTGGGTTGTAGAAGTTGTTGTTTTTTTCATTATTTTATTTTCTAAGTTTGACATATAAAAGTCCGCGAAGGTAGGTCCTAATGGTGTGCCCATAGCAACACCATCTATCTGTATGTAGGTTTCATCACAGAATCTAAACTGAGTTTTTGTACAACACAAAATAAGTAATTGTTTCATATCTTCTTTTTTTAAGGTTGGTGCAATTAAATTTTGATTATTGTAAACATTGTCCAAAATTATTTCTATGGTTTCCATGACTGGTACATTTGTAAAAAGTGATTCCACGTCAAGAGAAACAAGTTGTTCAGCGTTGGCTATTTTTAAGTTAGATAATTTAGCTAGTGTTTCGGTTGTAAAATTTACAATAAAATTTTTAAGATACGGTCTTATTATCTTATTTAAAAACTGAGCGATATCATGCGTGACAGTTAGTAGAGTTTTTATGAATCTTAGGTAGTCCATAAAGATGACCATCATTATAACTTCCTGATCGTTTTAGTAATTTGGAGATGTTTACGTCATTTATTCTTCTTCTTCCGCAGCCTTATTAGCCCACTTCTATGTGGGGTCGCTGTTGCAGATCCTTCTTCTTCATTCACTTCTGTCTTGAGCCACCTCTTCCTCCAGTTCCTTATCACTATCTTTCTTCCTCTTCTTCTCGTGTCTGGAATTTCCATCCTCAGCATCCGTCGTCCCACATACTCCTCCTCTGGACATGCCCAATGCCCATACCATCTCAATCTCTTTTCCTGTGCCTTCTTGGAGATTTCTGTTACTTTTGTTGTTTCTCTTATTATAATGGATCTGCATTCATAAGGTTTTGGCAAAAGTTTTACGGCCGGATGCCCTTCCTGCCGCCAACCCTCCTCCTCTCTCCGAGCTTGGGACCGGCTGAGACTTGGGCTGGCTTGCCCACTCCCAGGCGGAGTCGTTTACGTCATTTATTGATTTAGCAATTTTATTTATTTCATTTTAAGTTGTGTTAATATTACATTTCGAAAATTTACTATTATTGCTGACAATATCTCTTAATTTATTATTATATTCACTCTTGTTCAATATAACAGTACTATTACCTTTATCGGATTTTTTTATTATGATTTCATCATTGTTTCTAAGAGATGATATCGCGTCATATTCATTTTTTGTTCATTTTCAATGATTATTATTTTCAATAAATGAGATTGAAAAGGTTTTTAATTTCGTTTTAAGTTCATCATCATTAATCACATTTATTTTACCATTATGTTCATTGTTTTAATTTTTTCATAAAGTCTTTCGGTTTCAATTTGTTTTTCTATCTTTTTAGATGGTTTCCTAAGGCCAGAATTTAATCCTTTGTCAAGTATACTAGATTCGTGTTCATTAAGTTCATAATTTGATAAATTAGTCACTATTGATTCTTTGTTTTTCTGCATAATTGTTCCTCCATAAAGTTTGTGTACTTTATTTAAGTGTTTAAACTCAATGTCATCTTTGAATTCTCTTAAGCTTCTATTTAAGAATAAGATAGAAGAATAGAAGTGTAAATTTCCGGTTTCTTTTCTGAAAAGTAAAACATTTTTAATGGATTCTTTTTTAAGGTCGATTAATTTATCTTTGTTTCACAATTTCGCGTTTGAGAAGTTGCGTTTTGAAATTTTCTGTAGACTTTTCTTTGTGAGCCGTTTTGTTTTGAGATGTTCAAAGTATATGAACGAAACGCGTCAGCAGAAAAAATGAAGACAGTATTCTTAGCATACTGCAAATTCTTACCTAGAATTATTAAGAAACTCAGTACTGAAAATAAAAAACTATTCAGAATATTGGAAATTAAATGTAAATCCTTTATAAAGACAGGCTGATATCGACTTTCTAAAATTTTGCCTCAATAATTCACCGGTCTGCATGAAAATCGATTTCTTTATTTTGAGTTGTGATTCTGAAGCAGTTCGCTGCGCTGAATTAAAAAATGCTACCAGTTTTTTTTCTATCACCAACAGTTTTAAAGTTATTAGCAAAACAATTTTGGGGCGTTTTGTAATTTTTTACCTTTTTTTTTCTTTAATTAATTTCGTTTTTTCATATTTTCCAGATAGATAATTCTAACATTACGTCTTTAAAATTTTAATAATGGCTTCTAGAGGATGTACCCATAGTCCAGACACATTTTGTTATATTTGTGGTCGGTATGTTGTAAAACAAAAGACAAATGTAACGACCTTCATTAAGAGAGCTTATCATGCTTATTTTGGAATTAAATTAAGAGATCAAGACAAAAGTTGGGCTCCACACAAGGTTTGTCTTACGTGTGTTGCGGCACTAGGAATTGGAGCAAAGGTAAAAGAAAAGTTTGCCATTTGGGATCCCTATGGTATGGCGCGAGCCTAGAAACCATACCGACGACTGCTACTTCTGTTCTTGCAATGCTAAAGGTTATAATGCAAAGAATAAAGAGAGTCTTCAATACCCAAGTCTTCCATCTGCAATAAGGCCGGTACCCCATGGTCCGGAAGTTCCTATTCCCCGCCCACCCGAGAGTCTGGATCAATACAATTCAGATTCTGATTCAGCTCCAAATCCAGACAATGATGATATTTATGAACAGCCAACAGCTGACCGAGATCATAAACCATTAACCCAAGCCGAACTAAATGACTTAGTCAGGGATTTGAATCTGCCTAAGGACTCTGCAGAATTTTTGGGGTCTAGATATTTGGAGAACAATTTATTGGCATCCGACACATACTTCACTTGGTACAGAAATCGTGAGAAAGACTTCGTGCCTTTTTTCGAAGATGATGGTCCCTTGGTATTTTGCAAGGACATCACAGGATTAGTGTGAAAGCTAGGCATCGAATACCAAACCAGTGACTGGAGGTTGTTTATAGATTCCTCTAAAACCAGTCTAAAAGGAGTGTTACTGCACAACGGTAACAAATATGCATCAATCCCAGTGGCCCATTCTACTCATTTAAAAGAGACGTATGATAACATGAAACTGTTTCTGGAAAAAATTCAGTATCAAAATCACAGATGGATATTGTGTGGGGATCTCAAAGTCCTTTGCATGTTGCTTGGGCAGCAATCAGGACACACTAAGATGCCATGTTTCATCTGCGAATGGGATAGTCGAGCACGTGACCAGCACTGGAAGAGGAAAACTTGGCCTCCTAGAGAGAATCTTACCCCAGGATCAAAGAACATTTTACATGAACATCTAGTTGAACCAAATAAAATCCTCCTATCACCCTTGCACATTAAGTTAGGCTTGATGAAGCAGTATGTCAAAGCATTGAATAGAGAAGGTGTGTTTCAAGTACATTTGTTCAAAATATCCAAAGATTAGCTACGACAAAATAAAGGAAGGTGTTTTTATAGGTCCTCAGATTAGAAAGTTATTGACAGACGATCATTTCCTGAACACAATGACCATTAAAGAAAAAGAAGCATGACTTGGTTTCAAAGATGTTGTTGAAAACTTCTTGGGAAACTACAAAAGCCAAAATTATGAAAGACTGGTAGAAAATATGCTTAAAAAGTTTTGCGCCTTAGGCTGCAACATGAGCCTGAAAGTTCACTTCTTATTTTCGCATCTTGACCGTTTTCCCGAAAATCTCGATGTCAGTGAGGAGCAAGGGGAACGATTTCACCAGGACATCAAAACCATGGAAAGAAGATATCAAGGAAGATGGCATATAAATATGATGGCGGATTACTGCTGGTGTCTGCAACGAGATCAACCTAACGCACAGCATAAGAAAACATCAAAGAAGCACCGGTTTAGTCGTCATTAGTCAGATCTACCTTCGTAGTCTTAAGTCTTTGGAATAAGTCCTGAAATGTTTGCAAGTAAAGAAGGTAAGTATATTTTGTTTCTTTCAGTTATATTTTTATTCTTTCATAAACAAGCAATATGCTTGTCCAAGAGCTAGGAGCTTTTTAATTCTGCTTTAATTAGGTTTTACTCTATCACCTAAAGATTTCGTGCTACAAGGGGTGTTGTAATACCTCATCTGTCCCCAAATGTTAACCACCCATTGATGGGAGGGGGGAGAGTATTTTGCTGGGAACGGGACTGGTTGTTATATATATTTACCCTAGATTATTATGTAAGCGTTACTGTAGTCTATAACAACAAAATTTATGGTTTAGCATGTGCAATCCAATGTTGGTCTCGATAAGATGGTTCACATTTGGGGATAAATGGGGGATTTATGACACACCCTGTAGTAAGAAAACCATACGTGATAGGGAAAAACTAACTATATTTTTGAGATCAGCGCACTCAAATTATATAGAATCACCAACTAGTTTGTAAAAATCGATCGACAAGTTTTCAAATGTGTACTGGTGTTAATGCTTCATTCCTCTATGATACAGCATCCCCATCACTACTTGTAAAATTAGACAGAATTCAGTATAGGGCTATTCGTCTAGCTATTGGAGCCCTCAAATGCACCAGAGTTGACACCTTAAATGAAGAAGCCTTTCTCCTTCCTCTAAGCCTCCATTGTCAGCAGCTAGGTATCAACTATGGTGCCAAAGTGTTGTCATATGACTAGCATCCCATCTGGCCTTTCTTTGTAGATTTCCATATTTACCAGTTTTACAGGTTGTGACCCCACCCACTTCCCTTCTTTGGCTGGTTTCAAGATGGATTGACTAAAATGAGCCTTTCTTTAAAGATATTGCTACAAGTTCCCTATCACTAATTACAATTTGGGTTCCAGTAGATGTCATTTATGACCTTAGATTGTCTTCTGCTTTGAAATCTATAACCTGTGCTAATAACTTTCAGTGAGAGTTTCTTTCATTGAAAGCATCATATCTAGATTTAGGTTACAAGGTTCTTTTTACTGATGGTTCAAAGTCCCCAACTGGAGTAGGTTGTGCCTTTAGTTTTGAAGGTACCTTGATGGGTTATAAGTTGCCACCTCATTGCTCAGTATTTACAGCTGAACTGTATGCCCTTTACAAGGCAATTTATTTTGTTTCTGTAAATTCTACACATCATAAGTTTCTCATCTGTTGTGATTCTCTCTCAGTTCTACATGCTTTGAAGTCAGAAAATACTTCTCATTTTCTGGTCAATAAAATTATTGTCTTGTTAAGATCTATTCCACAATAGTTTTGTTCTTTTATGGGTCCCTGGACAATGTGGTGGTGGACTTGGCAGACAAGTCTGCTGTGCAGTCAGGAGAGGCAGTTGGTCTTCGACTCTCTCTGCCTGAGATTTGGAATTTGTCTCTTGAGTGCGCAGCAGGTGGCAGTGTCAATGGAATCATAGCAATAGTTTTCTCAGCGATGTAAAACCCCTTCTTCAGGATTGGGAACATGTATACATAGGGAGCCAAAGGGACCAGACTGTCCTGGCCTGGCTCAGACTAGGGGTATGTCTCCTGACGCATGGGCATTATTTTAGTGCCTGTCCCATTCCTTCCTGTCTCCAGTGTAATATGACTCTCATATGGAAACATATTTTTATTGATTGCTCAGTTTTTTCTTCACTTCGATCTAATATTCATTCATTTTGTACTGCAGAACAGCTTGATTTCACCCTCTCTACTGTCTTATCTTGCCTTGTGCCTTCTAAGCTCATTTTAGATTTCTTAAAGTCAGTCAATTTATATTCCTCCATCTAATCTAACAATCAGCCTCTTATGCTCAGCTAGTTTTTCATGAAGTACCAGTACTATCCTTTAGTATGACTTCATGCTTCACTAGTTAGTAATACTAACAGGCCTCATCATCACTTTCCTGACTTGGAGCCAGCCCCAGATCTGAAGATGGTTTAACTTTTTCCTTCCCTTTGTAGATAGAATTTCTTTCTTTGCAGGTGCAAATGACTTGAAATGGTTGAACGCACCATAAACAAACCTATAATAATAATAACTCGCAAATAGATAGATCACAGCACTGTATTATCACATATAGGGCGGGTCGTACTCAGGTGACAACATGAATCTGAAGGAAATCCTACCATCAGGGGTGTCTAAATTATGTGTTTTTACATGGGGAATTCAAATATGAGCTTCTTTTTTGGATAGGATAACTCTAACCTACATCATTTTGTATTTCTAAATTGCCAATTTTACCCTTTTGAACCCCTTTATAATATATTAAAAGATATAAGGTAAATCATTTATATTGACAAGGCCAAATCAACTTTACATATATTTATTAATAGGTGAACTGCATGTATATCACTGGATATAATTACAAAGATCATTCTCCTGACATCTTGAACTTTGCCAGGTTGCACAAATCCTGCTTTGACTCAGACTTGGACATCAGCTTCCTGCTGGTCTCCTGAGCCCTGATCCCCCCATCCCTCTTTTCCTGTGAGAAGTACTTAGCAGAAGCCTCAGTCACCATTTTAACAACCCTCTCAATGCTTTGTGTGTGGCAAGGCCAGTTGCGCACTTCCATGGGGGTGTTGATGAAGTTTTTCACCTCTGAGGTGCTTAGAGAGCAGGTGAGAGGTGGCTCTGACACACCTTCTGACCAGCTGATCAAGTCACCGATGCTGGAAGCATCACAATTGATGTCAGGTGTCCTTCTGCTCCTAACAGAGGAGTCCCCCAGCTGAGTGTCCGGGTCCCCCTCTCCCCTGATGGCCAGGATTCTCTTCACCCCTTCAATCCTCTCCTTCTGATCCTCAGAGCAGAGTAGTGTTTGGAGGATGACTTCACTGTGGGCATACCAAGCAGATCTTCTCACAGTTGGCATCACAATATCCAGCACCTCCTTTCTCTGGGACTTGAGGCAGTCCAGCTGAAAGAGGATGTGCCTAGGCCCTTCGATCCAGGAGTGCTTGACCTTCACGTTGAACCAACATGGGTAATACACTCCAATGATGAATTCCACAATGAATTGCAGAATCTTCAGGTTCTTTCCTTTAAGTCCGTGCTTTGACACCCAGAGCCTGAGAGTCTTTCGCTGTGGTGAGCCAGCGGCTGTGGTTTACTGGTCCTATCTCTAACAGAGGCAGCCCTGCAGGAAGTACTCCATCCCTGACTGCACAGACAATTTTATGGCCATAGTATTGATCAGTTGAGAGATCTTGAATGACCTTGTCAGGAAGCTTGATCAGTGGAGGGCCAACAGAGATTCGGGTGAAGTTTGGATTGATATCAAAGTCTGTAGCAGAATCAAGGAGCTTTCCTATTGGCCCGGATAATTTTTTGTCTGACAGAGTAGGGCCATCAAGGTCAACAATGAGATGGCGCAGGGGAAGTTCAACAGTGTGCAGGTTGCACACCAACCAGACCAGCTTTCTCCCCAGGTGCAGCTCCAGCTTCCGCATTACTCCAGCTTTCACACCAGTGTTGACATTTGTTGAGTCTCCTCCAATGGCCAACAAGGTCTTATTATAACCCCTCTCTTTCAGCCAGGCAAACAGGACCTTAGCAATCTTCTCCGCATGTGACTCCTCTTTAGTTGCTTTCTCTCGGGTATTTATCTGCAAATGCTAAACACATTATGCTTTTTTGGTTTCAAAATGTTATAAAATGCTAATTTATCTGTTGTCTGTAATGCAAATAATTTGTTCATGTACTCTAAAAAAACTAAAGAAACACATCCTAAAAATATTCTTTAGAACATTGAAATAGGCCTCATGCTGCTGAGTTGTACTAAAAATGAACCACCTAATTATAGCTGAAATCAAAGTTGTTAATTAAATTTTGCTCAATGTATCACTATAATATGGGTAGAAATAGCTTTTTCTAAAATATAACAGAATAATACTCACATGTGAACAGTAACAAAAAAAATATCAGTAGATAATCACTAAATCTATCCCCTCACTGCAAGCCGAGGTGGTAAAATAGCTTCATAAATCATGTCACTTCAAATATTTCACAAAACATTTTAGAATGTTCTGAAACGTTACATTCTTGCCTCTGAGAAAGGTGGCTCAGAAAATGGCCTTATGCGCGCCAGAAAACCGTCAAAATATTTCATATACCAAACTGTATGATAATTACAATTAAGTAGAATGGCACACCTTTTTATTTGAGTATTTAAATATTATTATTATTATATGAATTACATTATATGTGTTTATATGAATTAGTTAGAACAATGCTCTATGAGAGAAAACGTGAGCAGCCATGATAGAAAACGTGAGAAGACATATTCTGGGGTAACTACAATAGTAAAATAATCAACAATTTAATAATAATCAACTGCAAAATGATGTAGGTTAGGGTTATCAGAATTAAATATTTTCTTCAGAATTGTGTTCTATACACCAAAATATGTCATTTGAACACCCCTCTCCATTGATTTAAAAAAATGCATAGTATGACCCGCCCTATAATATCACATGCTCACACTACAACAATAATACTCAAACTAAACTAGGTCTAAGCAGGCAACACATAAACAGGAAAAATTGTAGTTTAGCACCCAACTAGTGAGTAGTGACCCCCACTTCCATTTTTTGTTTCTAGTGTAGTTTTAGCTCCTCTTTCCAAATGTGTGTGCAATCTCTCAACCTTCACATGACATGATTCACAATACACTGGACCTTCACATGGCATGATTCGCAATACACTGGAACTAAAAACTACCCACGCAACGCTGCCAGACGCAAAATGGTACTGAAAACATAGCTGTAACTTTTTTAATATTCATTTGCGACAAATTTCGATTGCACCTTTGGAAAGAGGAGCTAAAACTACACTAGAACAAACAAATATAAAAAGTGGTGGGGCACTAGTTGTGTGTTAAAACAACTTAACCTAGAAATGAAAAGTATCAAATGTAACGATTACAAAAATATTGAAATACCTAAATATATAATCATTTCAATGACATCAAAAATGAACATCCATCAACCTTAGAACCAATGACAAACTAAAACCACCATGATATAATTCAGCACTTGGCTTTACTTTTTTAATTCATTATTTCGTCAACTAAGCAACTCGTTTCAAGATCAAATACTAGTTTCCTGCACTTCTTTTCCTCCTCCTCCTCCCCATTGATGAGGGCAACAGCACTCTGCTCTCACTTTTCCATCTTCACTCATTTTCTTTGGACGTTTTCCAGTTTATGTACCGTTTTCTACAATGTTGGCTTTTATGCAACTTTCTAGTGTTTCTTTGCTTCTGTTAGGCACAGCATAGAGTAAAACAGAAGGTTAGGTTAGGTTAGGTTATCAAGAACTTACCTCTCTTAAAAAGTTGTTATAATCGACGGCGGTTGTATGACCAATCAAAAATAAATTATATGAAAAACGGTACACAAACTGCAAAAGGTCCTTTTCTTTTTCTGTGTAGCAAGCTCTTCCTTGTACCGCATGTGCAAATTACAGGCATACCAAATAAGTGATTTAGTCATTCAAACTTCTCTATTAGAACTCCTCTTTGGGGAATGGCATCATAGACAACTCTGCGCAATTAGAGAAAACTTTTCCTGATTTTCTACCAAGATCTCTTTAGTAATATTGAAGCCATGCTCCACAGTAATTTGGACACGAGATAAACAGAGATTTTAAGTACCAAAGTCCAACAGATCTTTAGAGGCCTTTTGGTATTCTAGTAATCTTATCCAAAATTCATCCAAGTGAGTATTATGGCTAAACATTGAGAAGCTCTCTTTTATAGTTAGATTTTGACAAATATCGCAAAATTCAGCCTTGAAACCATTCATCAAGCAATTTGAAATTAATTCCTTCAGAGCTAAGTCAACCGTGGAAGTCCTCAAAGTTTCAGAGTGAGATACACAAGGATTCAAGCATGAAGCACCCTTCACTATAGCATACTTCAAGCAATTTTTTCCTTGAAATGTTGCAACAGCTTTGATTAGAAATGACCAGGGGCGTCGATTGCTCTAAAATAGTTGGGGGACACTTCACCTTCAAACAGCGAATCAAACAATACTCTGAATAGCTGTTGCGTGTAATATATCAATGTCATAATTTACCCATTTTTTTGTATTTTTCTCAGCATGTCGAAAAAAACTCCATTGTATTTAATCATTTTGTCTTTCTTTATTTAAACATTTTTTTTGCAGAAATAAGAAACTCACAAACTATTTACAATGCATTTATTTCGACACATCCACTTCCGATAACAGTCACTAAACAACCGACTTGTTATGGACATGTCTTAACACCATGCGCTGCCCAGTCCAGGGTTGCCAACCCAATTTTGAAAAAAAAATTGCCAACCAGATATTTTTCTATGGACAAATTATAATATCTATCAAGAACACACAAATGCTACATGCAATTATTAAAATGCAAATTGACTGTTAAATTCCATGATAAATATACACTGGTGTTCATGACAATTTATAATATTGCTAGTGCATATGCATATAATACGACATATAACGTCTTATTGGGTGCTATTAATCGTCAGCATTTATAGCAATTCATCCACGAAAGTGAGGGGGGGACATGTCCCCTGCATCACCCCAGCAATTGACGCCCATGGAAATGACTGGCAATGCTGTTGAAAGGCAAGAATAATAATTTTTCAGTGCACCTCTACATTTTTTAATTTCTTGACCCACTGCAAATCCAAGAACAATATCAGAAGCTGGTAAGAGGTTATCCTTCTTGTTGAGGGCCAAGTGGCACATCTGTTTGCTGCTCAAATTCTCTAATACATTCTTTTAACAATTTTGCCCATCAAATCACATATCAGTGTATCAAATTCAAGGCATATTCCAGGTTTTCAAGAGTGCTTGCACCCATGATTCTGTCTACTTACTTTGGGTGACCAATGGACTACCAGGTGAATCATCTCTTTCTGGGCTATGAAGTTGTACTTCTGAGAAGTCAGTCTCGCAGCTGGAGTCTCTCTCCTATATGGGGAAAAGTGGAAGCTCTCTCTCCATTCCCTTGTGATGTCCTTCTGTTTTTCATGTTTGTCTGGCATACTTTGTAGCATCAGTGTCCATTTCTCTTCTCTTGTCCAAAATCTTTTCCTCTTTTCACCTTTTTCTTTGGCAATGTAGTCCTCATTTTCTTCCCCAAGGGTGCTTTGCTTGTTATTAATTTCATCCTTTGTAAGGTACTGATGTGCTTGTGAGGCTAGTGATTGTAGCTTCTTGACAGAGGTGTTTTTCTTTTCTCAGGTAGATTGGATTTCCTGATCTATTCTACTAGGATTACATTCTTCTGCCTGCTCCATTTCTCAAACTGAGTATTTGGAGCAGTGCAAAATTGTATTCTTTTCTTCAATGGTCCCTTTACCTTGTCCAGAGCTGCCAACATGGATATATGGAAAACTAGGAAATAAAGATGAAAAAACAGTATGATTTAAGATCCAAGGTTTTATTGAAAACCAATAATATAATATGTATAGTACAGAATAACATACACAAGTATTATATACCTTTCATATGTTTTCTTTTATATTGTTCTTAGTAGCTGATAAGAGCATACATAGACTGAAGACAGGTATGTATGGAACAAATAAATAACTTTTTAGAGGTTTATTTTGAATGAAATAAATATTTTAAGATATCAGAATTTATCATGAAAAAACAGGAACATGGAATTTGGTAAAATTGGGAAAATTCCGAGAAAACAGAATAGTTGGCATGTATGCCTTATCATACCTATATAGGTTTCTCTTTGGGACCATTTTTCAGGGATTCTGCTGGGGTCTAGAGCCATTATCTTGGCCTGGAGTGGTCCCCTGCAATGCTCTGTTTGGTGAAGTTGTTTCCTTCTCTGGGTTTGAGAAAAGTTGCACCATTACTTCCTTCACCCACCCTGCCATGTAAGCTGGTTGATGGGACCTTTTTATCATGGGTGATGTCCTGCTAGTATAGATTTTCCTTTGTAGACTTTTCCATATTTTTTGTTTTTGGCGAGTCTAGTCAAGTTCATGAGTGTGAATTCATGTCTCTTAAGAGCATTACTCTGTGATGTACTGTAGGAATAAGTACCATATTTAAAAGGCTTTTCACTTTTTTTTTTCACAAACTGGGGACCCCAACCCAGGGTCTAATCAGATCTGTGTTTAGTTGTTGATGCTTCTGAGGTCTCTCTTCAAGATAGTAACACTCCATTCATATCTCTGGGGCTGTTGGGTGGTTCAGAATTTTTTCTAGATTAGAATTTAAATTTTTTTAGAGCAGCCCAGTTGCTCCTATTATGACTGGTATAATTTCTATTTCATACAGCAAACATGTTCTTTTTAGAATCATTCTTTAGATCTTAGCATTTAGTTACCTTTTCCCTTTGTGTGTGGTTTAGTCCATAATCATTGGAGATGCTTATGTCAATAATTATAATCTGTCCCCTTCTCTCTCTGTCCCATATTACTGTATCCGGTTTGATGGCTCTATTTTGGATATATCTTCCTAAAGAAGTGATTTTGTTATAATATATGGTGACAGGAGCATTCCCTACCACATCTGGTTTGTACTCCCAGTGGTGGAGAGGCACTTCTATTTTGTTATGTTGGCAGATTTTCCAGTGTATAAGCCCACACACTTTGTTGTGTCTCATGGTATAATGCTCCTCAGTTTGCAGGGTCTGGCACCCAGATAGAATATGTGCTACACTTTCAACCTTGGTTCTACAAAATCTGCATTTGTCATCATCACTAATGCCAGCCATTTTTTTTAATCTGTTGGTATACAGTGCTTGGTCTTGTGCCCCAAGAATCAACCTTTCACTGTCCCATTTCAGCAATCCTCTTTTCAGCCATTCCAGGGACTTTTTCCTTATCTATATAGTTCATTGCTAGCTCTCTGATGTATCTACCTGCCCTAGCATGTTGTTTCCAAGTTTCTTTATAATGCTGCTGTACTTCAGGTATATTTGGATCTTGTTTTTTTGGCTGTTACTGTTGCTGGAGTCTCTGGTATTTCTATCTCTTCAGCAAGTACATTGTCAGTGAATAGTTGTGCCATCTTCGTGATGGAATTTTGTCGCTGAAGATTTGCTGCCATTCTCTGACCAACTGTATACGCTTATCATTAGAGCTTGCAATATATTGGCCTAGGCTTACAATTGTTGCCCAATGAGCTTGATTAATCTCCACAAGAACCATACTACCACCTTTCCTGGGTAGAGATATTCTCTCTATGCACTGGTTTCTGTATGTGATGTTATTAATGGTTAGGATCTTTCTTGTTTTCACAGCAAGCTTGTTAATGTCTCCCTGAGGTCAATCTATGATCCCAACACTGTACTGGAAACAGGGTGTGGCTAGTTGATTGATGTCTGTAATCTTATTCTTGTTGGTGAGTTGTGATTTGCAGATCTTTGTTCTTCAGATGTATTCCTTGCCAATTTTTTTTCTCATTCTCTTGTGCTCCACATTTGTATTTTCCTCCACTCCAAGTATTTATATACTGTATTAGGGTGTGTCAATTTTAGTAAAGTCAACAATTCAAAATCTACTAATGCTCAAATGATGTCATATTATCTTGCAAACTTAGAAATATCTTTAGTGTTGTTTAAAAAGCCATTTACCTACTTATATTTGACCATAAAGGTTTGAAATATAACCTAAATATGACTGTAGCATCGTATATCAATGTGCCATTGATATGTGTGGTCAACTTTGGTTTTTTTTGGTGTGCAGTATGGTTTCTAAGTTTCAAATAGTCACAAATGCTGGAGTT